>OY856411.1:1027395510-1027508010 GCA_963693085.1 Alisma plantago-aquatica | reverse complement strand
AATTATTAATAATAACTGAGAACACTGATATCACAATACTTGATTTATTGAACATCCTATCCTTAGGGTTTCATTTAATCACAACAAATGTTACAAAGAAAGGTGTAATACATCTATCATGTACTTTTCAAATCTTTACAACACATGATACGTGGGGTCTCAATCCCTTATCACATTATTTATAATTCTCATCCCTTCACATCATTATCATAATTACTAGATCTGGGTATTCAAACTCTTAGATCATCACATAGCATTGTTACCTTTGTAACAGGTAACCATTACCTCTAGGTCCTCAGACCAAGGTATTCATTTCACTGGTTGTACAAGTATTCTCATGGTTCACAAGACCATCAAATATATTGTCACCTCTCACTAGGAAACAACTTATTCCCATGGCTCCCACAAAGATTTCATGCGACATAAACATTAATTTAATAAAAACTACTATCAACAAATCATATAAAATCAATTTAAGTATGAAACCTTGGAACTGAGCTGAATTTGGGTTTCCAAGTCATTCATTGGGATATCATGCACCAATAATAATATTGAATAAATAAAGTCTATCATGTCAAGAAAATCCCATCAAATGGAATTCACGATATCTATTCGCAAATATCCAACTTTCCTCACATCTAGGGTTTCACCCTCTACAGTGAGATACCAAACAAACACTACTCACTTTAAAAGAAATCCAATATAGTATCTGACATATACGTACTATGAATTTACATAAACAATCATTCAAAACCAAGGGGATCTAGATAAGCAACTTTCTCTATTTACTTATACAACAATTTTCATTCATAGACAAATTCCCTATATTTCAATTTACACTTATAACCTCTGTGAATACTTAGGGAATTCTCATTAGAATGCATTGTATACATTTCTAATATGATTTTATCATATGAAATTCATTCAAACAAAGGAAGAATCCATTTCATATCATTTTGCAACAACTTAAAACAAATAGACAATTCAGGGTTTGTAGTCGCATACTAAGCAATTAAGGATTATTGTTGATTTAACCCAATTTCGTACAATATACTATCTAAAGGAAGTTCCCACTCACCCTAAGGTGTGAAAACACCTTAAAAACGTATCCCATATATGAAAATCTCGAATCCATATCAAATCCCTAGCAATTCACCCAATTCTTCTTCCTTTCAACTTGGAAACCCTAAAAATGAAGGATTATGAAGAAAGAGTGAGAAAAGGGGAAGTTTTGATACCATTTTGAATCAAATCATAGGAGGGACGGAATTTTGACATGTGAGAGAAGATTCACCATGAAAATATATCCAAAGAAGCTAAACTTACATGATTTCATCATTCCTCAGACCGTAAAACCCTAGGTCAGCATCTCCATCAATTTCTCCTCTCAAACCCTAACTTTCTCTCTCTCTAGGATTTCGTTTCTCTAGATTGAATAAAGAATTATGATATCTCCTTGTGTGTTAGGTTGACCATATACAGAAATTGAGCTTCTTGGGTTAATTGCACATTGAACCCTCACTAAACCTTTTCTTATTTCAGTAGATTTTTCAGTCAAAAAAACGTTTTTGTGAATTCGCTTATTTTAGAGACCAAAACTTCTCCAAAAATTATGCGAATATATCATGTTATGTATAATTGAGATTGAAATATCCATTTAAAATTTGAGATCATTCCAAGTTTCCATTAAATAACTAAAAATCGAATAGTGTATAGCTATCCTGAATTCCACAAAAATGTCAGTTATTGTAATTCTTCTACTGATAAGGTCTAAATGCATCCAAAAATTATGAAAATTTAACATATTGTTTATTACTGAGTTTTATATCTCCAGTTAAGATTTTAGATCATTTTTGGTTACTAATAAATTTATAAAAATAAAACACTACACTGTTGAAAAGCACTATGTTAGCATTTTGGTCGAAGTATAGTTCGACCGAGAACCACATTCAAATAACACTCAAATATTCTGAATTTTTTCTCCAATATGAATGATTGAGTTATTCATATCATATCCGAAATTCAATTAAATACAAAATTTTTAGAAAATATGAAAACTCATTTACCACAATGTTTTCCTGATCAAATTCCATACTCATGTACCATCAAAACCCTAATTTTAGCCAACTAGGGTTTATATTTCTCAAACCCTAATTTCTCAAACAATAGAACACTTAATGTTCTTATTAGTTTTAAAACATCATAATTGAATTATCATAATTAATTATATATAAGCAATGATCAATCTAATTAAGCATATAATCATCCAGGTAAACCCTAGTTTACCAATTAAGCTCAAATGCGGTCATGACATTCTATTATTTATTTTCTTAATAGTATATAACTGATTATAATCATATTTCATAATGATGAAAACTTTTTTTGAAATAAAAGGTAGCTAATAATGATAGTTTTTGTTTATTCTAATCATAATTTTTCCAACACTTATTGTTATTTTTATCTTTTAATTAACTTGCACTAGTACAGGAATGGTCTGTAGTGTCGGTTTTTTTAAGCATGTAACGTCACTTTCTAACCAACGCCTAAGTGGTCGTCGCTATAGAATTTGCTCTATAGCGTCAGTTTATTTAACCAAATAAAACTGACCTTACAAAGTAAACACCGACGCAAAAGGTTGTAAAAAATCTGACCTAGGCAAGAAAAAAGGAGCCTATAAGGTCGGTTATTAAAAAAAACAGACCCTGTAAACGTTCTCGGTCGAGAAAATTGTCGACCGAAATATTTTCGGTCGACAACTTTCTCAATCGAGAGAGTTTACAGGGTCAGGTTTTTTGATATAACTGATCTTAAAGATTGAATAAACATTTCAGTGTAACACTCGGTCAAGATAATTGTCGACCGAAAATATTTCGGTCGACAAACTTGTCGACGAAGGGGTACATTGAAAATGTTTATTCAATCTTTAAGGTCAGTTTTTGTGAATAACCGACCTTATAGAGGACATTTAGAGTCAGTTTTGTACAAAAACCAACACTAGAAGTTATATTTCGGTCAAAAAATTTCTCGACCGAAGAGTGTACACTGAATTCAATCTTTAGGGTCGATTATTTAAAAAACCGACGCTAGAAGTTATGATTTTTTTTAAAAAATTTCTGCAGAAATTGAAATAGAATAGAAGAACAAGAAGATTCATATATTCTGGGAGAGGGGAGCATTGATGCTCAACCGTCACCATTCAAAACCACATATTCATAACAAAAATGATTCATAATCACATCATAATTTACAAAATGATAGAGTGCAAGTCTGAGATGATATTAAACATATACAAAAGTAAATATGAAAGAGTACTCAAAACACATACATAAATGGAGCTGACATATTTAATCCAATGCTATATCGACTTCATTTAGAAAAGACTCTGACCACTCTTCTCGAAATTCATCCAAGTCCACATGTGTGTAAGGCTGAGTTGTAAAGATCTGTAATAGAAAATGCACATGCTAATATTTTATAAAATGACTACAATCACTTGTAAATTTATGATGTTATTCTTTATTACCTGACTTATAATCTGAATGTCATGTGATGCTTGTTTGACAATAGCTTGCATATATTTCATTACATAGTAGCCACAAACCCAGTCATTGTTTTGCATAGGACACTACAAATAACAAATTATACTTAATGTTAGTAAACTACTATAAATAGAAATTGAGATAAGAGTATAAGAGTTGACATATTACAGTTGAAAATTAATACATATAAGAGTAAGCAGTTGTCAAAGTAGCTACCTTGACATTTTTCAAAGTCAATGTCTTTAATTTTGTGGGTATTTGTCCTCCAGCTTCACGAAAAGCCTTCATACTCCTATCAATTAAATGATAGTTGGTAAAATAGAAATTCTAAATAGAAATATCATGTTGAAGCATTGATTAAATTTATGCTTACTCCATAGCTGACAATTTCAGTTTGTGACTCCTTGTTGTTTTACCCATTGGGTCAAGATAATAAAGAGTCATCAATTTTGGGGCAATCACCACTAATTCCTAATGTCTAGCTCTGAGTAAGAATAAAACAAACACTAAAATAAATAATTTTATTCATTATTAAAATTATATTGAATAATAATACTTATTGGACGTTAAAAGGAATTAGGATAATTTCCTTCCCCTCACTAGCAAAATAATTGAATGCATCAGAGAAGTACTCATTCACATCCTCAATATGTGTTTCCACCTGACTAGTGACCAAAGGAACTAAGAATCCAAAATTCTTTATATCAAAGTTTGTGGCCTCGGTATATAAATGGTTGTTAAACATATGTAATTATTTTCATATGTATAAATAAGCTAAAATGTGTATTGGAATTTTCTATATATATTGATAGATCCTTACCTTATCCATACTTCTATTATCGAAGTATTCAGCCAATCATACCGGAACAAATCTATAATATCATTAAGAAAAATATAATTCACAAAGTCCCTCCCAGCTACATCTTCTGTTAAATTGACCATCATATGTGATCCCGAGCTTTGGTTGGCTAAGTATCGACACAAACATTTAGATTTTCTTCCCAATTCGTCGAATGTAGCTTCGGGAATGAAAGATGGCTTGGGCATAGGAGGATGACTAGTAGAAGTTTTACTTTTTGGTTTACAAACCTATTAATTAAATTACATACTTATATTACATGAGTTTATATATGCAGTCAAATATGAAAAATATGGTAGAAATAAGGTATACCTTGTCATTCAAACCACCTAATAAATGTTCGATTATGCTCTCTTGCAAGCCACATTGAACTGGATCGCGGATGATTTCTCTTAACACGATCATTGTGTTCTGTGATGTAGCTACTAACTTCATCGATGTTGTGTAAAATATACAAATGTGCTTGTTCTCACAACTCACGACTAATTCCTTTCACTCGTCCTCCCAGAGTTCCTTTGCTACAATAAGATTCAATGTGATGGGAATTTTTTAGATCGCTAGAAGTTTCATTGCAATTCAAAAAATAATTACAAAAGTCCATCACCTCCCTAGCCACGTAACCCTCAACAATACTTCCTTCAGGACGATAACGATTCCGAACATCACCTTTAAAAACACTCATGTAGCGTTCAAATGGATACATCCAGTGTAAGAAAATTGGACCCAACATCTTCACCTCCTTTGTAATATGTACTACAAGATGAACCATGATATCAAAAAATGAAGGAGGGAAGTACATTTCAAGATGACACATGGAAACAATTACATCTTTCTGTAATTTATCGAGAGTATCAGGATGTATCACTTTGTTACATATTTCATTGAAGAAGAAACAGAGTCTTGTGATTGCAAACCTTACATGCTTTGGCAATATAGATCGAATAGCCACAAGTAAAATTTGTTGCATTAAGGTGTGACAATGGTGAGATTTGAGACCTATCAACTTCAGATCCTTCATTGATACCAATCTATGAATATTAGAAGATTATCTTTGTGGAACCTTAATATTATACAAGAACTCACAGAAAGTCTTTTTCTCCTTCTTTGACAAAGTGTAACAAGCTGGTGGTAAATATGTGTGGTGACCCCTGATCTCCTGTGATAATTCTTTCCTAATACCCATTAATTCTAAATCTTTTCTAGAGTTGATGCCATCTTTAGTCTTTCCTGGTATGTTCAATAGCATAGCAATGATGCTATCACAAATATTTTTTTCAACATCCATGACGTCAATGCAATGTCTAATTGTCAAAGATCTCCAATAAGGAAGATCCCAGAATATTGACTTCTTCTTGTATAGAGATTTGTCACATGCGAGTGGATGACTACTTGAACTCTTTCTAAATTCATTAACAATATGTTTCACCCTATCATATACAACATTTCCTGGTATAGGTTTAGGAGCACTTCGTTCCTCAGTTGACCCATTAAAGGTTTTGCGTTGCCTTCAATAAGGATGCACTGGTGGGAGAAATCTCCGATGACCAAGATATATGATTTTACCACCATGTTTCAGTCTAATTGAATCAGTATTTTCCTCACAAACAGGACATGCTTTGTATCCTTTTATGCTATATCCAGATAAATTTCCATAAGCTGGAAAGTCATTAATCGTGCAAAATAACATAGAACGCAAAACGAAGATCTCTTTACATGAAGCATTATATGTCATAATACCTTATTCCCATAGTTTCATTAGGTCATCAATTAGAGGTTGAAGGTAAACATCAATACCATTTCCAGGTTGCTTGGGCCCTGATATCAATATTGACAACATCACATACTTATTTTTCATACACAACCAAGGAGGAAGATTGTATATAACAATCATAACAGGCCACGTACTATGTTGGCTGCTTAATGTACCATAGGGATTCATTCCATTTGTATCGAGTCCAAGTCTTAAGTTTCTTGCTTCTTTACCAAATTGAGGGTATAATAAATCAATTTTCTTCTATTGTGGTGAATCCGATGCATGTCGTAGGACGCCATCATCATTGGCCTTTAACTCCCCATGCCAAGACAAATTTTGTGCATCTTCTATATTAGCAAATAAGCGTTGAAATCGTGGTATTATTGGTAGATACCACATCACCTTGGCAGGAGAGCCATTTTTAGCCTTAGCTGAATTTGTGGTCTTATACCTTGACGCACCACATTTTGGACAATTTATCAAATTACTATAGTCCTTCTGAAATAACACGTAATCATTTGGACATGCATGAATCTTCTTAGCCTCCATTCACATTGGGCACATTATTTTCTTTGCTTGATATATTGAAAGTGGAAGCTTGTTGCCTTCAGGAAGAATTTCCTTTAACAAAGACAACAGTGAAGTGAAACTCCAGTTTTGAGCTTTAAGAGTATATAATCGCATCACAACACTGAACCTCATGAACTTAGTACAACCCTTATATAATGGTTTTTCAGCATCATGGACAATGCTTGCAAATAAAGAAGGTGGATCAATGACATTGTCCCGACAACTACGTAGCATCTCATCAACCATATCATCCTGAATCTGGTCATCTTGAATGAGTTCATCATTAACATTATCATCATTATCTATATCTTTTGTGCCACAACTATTAGTATCGACATTTTCTGATCCATAATTCAATTTTTCTCCATGCCAATACCATTCATTATAACCTTGTATGATCCCATTGAATATGACATGATTCTTAATTTCCTCACCAATATCAACTTTCAAATTGGTACAACAATTTCTACATGGACAATATAGCCTATTTGTAGGTAGTTTCCTATGTTCCTCAGCAAATCTGATAAATTCATCAAGACCATTAGGAAACTCTGGACTGCAACAGTTCTTGATAGACATCCAACTTTGATCCATTTTCTATATCACATTAAAATTAATTATAAAACTAACTGTTTAATATTTATACTATAATAATATGTAAGTTTTTATTGATAGGAAGTTAATTACTTATATACTAAAGTGTACCATATCCCATTTTTTAATATTTAATCTCACTAGTAACTGTATAATGTATGTTTAATTTTGAAGAAAATTTCAGCAGCATTACCCCTAAGTTCTCTAAGTACACCGATGTAAATGGTAAATAACCACTCACATATGTACCCAGAGAACAAAAGAAGAAATCCTACTGAAATTTTCTACAAAACTAAACATACATTATACAGGTACATCCTAAGTGAGATTAAATATCCAAAAATAGTCCCAAGTCGGGGACTATCCAAAGTTTACTCCTAATGAGTAAATTTTGAACGGGGTTTCTAAGTTAATATATAAATGCATTATTTTCATATTTATATATTAAGTTAAACATCATGCATTGGGTTATCAAATCATATAAAATGGAAAATACTTGTACAAATTAGCAAGGTAAGGCCGTTTCCAGCCGTCCAAAGATTGAAATCATTATAATATTTAGAACCATTTGTGAACATTATAGTAAATATGATTAAAACATTTATAGCTCCCACATAAATAAGGAGCAGGTCAACTCTCGGTCAACAATTAGTCGACCGAGATCCCACCTACACGCAGTGTCCAGGTCCACTCTCGGTCGACAAATTCGTCGTCTGAGAGTGGACCTGGACGCTGCGTGCAGGTGGGCTCTCGGTCGACTAATTGTCGACCGAGAGTGGACCTGGATGCTACCATGGCAGCAGGCGGGAATGAAGGAATCGGCGAACTTACTTAGAAATGGTGGTGACCTTCATGGAGGATGAGACAACCTTCACAGAGAGGCGGCGACCTTCGTGGAAGAGTGGAGAAGCGGCAACGACAAGCTCTTTTCGTAGAGAGGAGGCAAGGGCTTTGGCGGCGTGGAGAGGTGGCAACGGCTTCACAGACACCACGATCCTCTTGGCGGTGTGGAGAGGTGGCACGACTTCACGGCAACGACTTCACGGAGAGGAGGCAAGGGCTTCGCGACGGAATGACACAAGAAGGCAAGGGCTTTGCAGCGTCGCAGGATAGAAAAATAGAACCGAAAGGGTTTTCACAGGAGGAGGAAAAGAAGAGGTTTCGGCTTTTTCACGGAGAGAAAGACCTATGGCGTCGGTTAACACAAAAAACGCGATGCTATAGATAAGTGGTGCCCGTGTCGGGTTATTTAAAAACACTCAAACTAATTCTCGGTCGATGAATTTTTCGATCGAAAGGTTATCGGTCGACAATATTTTCGACCGAAGATCCCTCTAGGGTCGGTTTTAAGGAAAAAATCGACGCTACAAGTGCTTATACGAAAGGTTATCAGTCCACAATATTGTCGACCGACATGCCCTTTGGGGTCATTTATAAGGGAAAAACCGACCATAGAGGTGCTTATAAACGTGAAATCTGGCTCTTATTTGGTAGACGAATTTGTCGACCGAGGGGCCCGTTAGGGTAGGTTATAAGTGAAAAACCGACCCTAAAGGTGCTTATACACGTGAAATCGGGCTCTTATTCGGTCGACAAATTTGTCGACCAAGGAGCCCTTTAGGGTCGGTTAAAATAAAAACCAATGTTAGAGGTGCTGAACTAAACTTGATCCAAAATTGATGTCAGTCGACAATATTGTCGACCGACATGCCCTTTAGGGTCGTTTATAAGGGAAAAACCGACCCTAGAGGTGCTTATAAACGTGAAATTTGTCTCTTATTCGGTCGACAAATTTGTCGACTGAGGAGGCCATTAGGGTTAGTTATAAGCGAAAAACCGATCCTAAAGGTCCTTATACATGTGAAATTTGGCTCTTATTCGGTCGACAAATTTGTCGACCGAGGAGCCCTTTAGGGTCGGTTAAAAGTAAAAAAACCGACGTTAGAGGTGCTGAGCTAAACTGGATCCAAAATTGATATCGGTCGACAATATTGTCAACCGAGGAGTCCTTTAGGGTCGGCTATAAGGGAAAAACTGACCCTAGAGGTGCTTATAGACGTGAAATCTGGCTCTTATTCGGTTGACGAATTTGTCCACAGAGGAGCCCTTTAGGGTCAGTTATAAGGGAAAAACCGACGGTAGAGGTGTTTATACATGTGTGAAGGCAAACTGAATTCAAGATGTCTAACCCACATTTTTTGTAGACATATAAGGTCGGTTATTTGGAAAAACCGACCCTATAGATCGAGGCGCGAAGCCAAAATCAAGCAATTTTTTGCCGCGAGAAACTGTAATTGACTTTCTAGTCCAATTTTCTATAAGGTCGCTTATTTTATGAAAACCGACCCTATAGAGATGCACTACAAGGTCAGTTATTTTAAGAAAAGTGACCCAAGAGGTCTTAATTGGTGCCTGCATTTTTTATAGACATATAAGGTCGGTTATTTGGAAAATCGACCCTATAGAGATACACTACAAGGTCGGTTATTTTAAGAAAAGCGACCCAAGAGGTCTTACGTGGTGCCTGCATTTTTTATAGACATATAAAGTCGGTTATTTGGAAAACCGACCCTATAGAGTTACACTACAAGGTTGGTTTTTTTAAGAAAACCGACCCAAGAGGTCTTAAGTGGTGCCCACATTTTTTTAGACATATAAGGTCAGTTATTTGGAAAAATTGACCCTACAAGTAGTGACGTTATAACCCATTTATGTACTAGTGTTGAGTGAAATTAATTGCATATTATTACCATGTTCCTATTTGGATAACTAGCATTCTACATATTTTGGGTGGGGCATAAACATTGTCTAACTTAGTATCATTTGAAAAATGAGACATTGTATTTTAGTAAAATATATATTGTTTTTAATCCTTGGTGGGGGTTGTGTTCCCCATCCCTGAAAAGGATCCTCCACTTTTAGAAAATAAAATTTACATCCAATTATCGTCTGTCGTCAATTCTTCTCTAAAATAAACCATGTTGTATGTCATGTGCATCCCCAAAACATTTACCTCCAAAAAGCCTATGGCATCAATTTCTTCTTAAAGAATCAACAACACCATGTTCCCACCATGTTCCTTGTGAAAATATCGCCCCCTCAAAATCGGGTTGTATCGTCTGCCTTTTTGATAGAAATTAACAACGCAGGTCATGGTGAGGTTGGTGTTTTTTAATAGGGATAAGTGCTTATGTTATCAGTTTATGGTTATAAAATAGACAACAGAGAGTGAACTATGTCATTTTTTTCCCTCGATAACTAACGATACATTCTTAGTGAGGTTGTTATTTTGTAATAGGGATAAGTACATGTGATGTCAATTTATTGGTGGTTGAATTGTCAACAGAGTTTGAACTATGTCATTAGTTTTTCTTAAACAACCAAACACTAAATACTTGGTCAAATATTTTTGGTAGAAACCAACGACTAAGTTCTACTTAATAACACCCACAAATTTCGTTCTCCCCTATTCTCTATTTTATCTCCCCCAGTACCTAGTTGTGGTGATCATTCTGTTGTTGTTGCCATTATATTTGATGTTGGAGTTGCCTCTCTACCTACCACAGGCTAGTGGTACTCCTCTAACAAATGGGTGCCTCGCTTGACTTCTCCATTGACCAATAGCACTCCACCTATTACAGACCACCTTGTTCCAGACATGTCATTTCCCTTTTTAATTGTTTATCTGTAATTGTTTTTCTATTATGAAAATGTATGTATTATGCTTAAGTTGTCAAATTATATGTTGTATTATGACTTACTATTAAAATGCATCTATTGTTTATTATGCTAGATCACTATATTCTAATTGATATCTAATTAGAGTATTAAATTATGCTTAGGAATATTAATGATTAATGGTTTCTTATTTAGATTGTTTAAATATTATCTAATACTGTGAACATATTATACCTATCTTAATGTGCATTATTTTGCACTTATAATGTTAATAACGACACTAACAACATAGGTATATAAATAACAACAATATATGTTGGTCTAGAAACTCATTCGAAATTTACTCATTATGAATAAATGTTATATAGTCATGGGGCTTGGACTATTTGTGAACACTTAATCTCATTTAGGATGGAAGTGAATAATGTGTATTTGGGTTTCAAGATGTTTTTTCAGCACTACTCATTTTATTCTCTATGTAGTTATGTTGGTGGGCATCTTCCCATCTACATATGTTTCCTTGGAGAACTATGGGAAAATGCTAATAAAATCTTCTTGACAAATAAATACACATTATATAGTTACTAGTGACGTTAGGTTTTCAAGAATAAGATAGGTGGTAAAAGTTTACTACTAAATCCTAAATCCTAATTTGTAAACCCTAAACTTTACACTATAATCTATAAATCGTTAACCCTAAACAATAATCCCTAATTTATAAACTTTAATATCTATACACTTGATTCAATACTCATTTTCTTTGTGTTCATAGAATGGGTCGGTCATGGCTGTCTATTCCAAATTTTTGTAGTCTAGGGTTTGTTACCGATCTTGATAAGTTTATAAGATTTAAATAGGAACATAGGAAATGACATGGAGATAAGTTCTATTGTCCATGTACAAATTGTTATAACAACTGAAAAGTCGATACTATTGACATAGTCAAAAGTTATGTCATGTGCAATGGGATTTAACAAGACTATAAAAATGGTACTCACATGGAGAGATTCCTAATATGAGATTAATACATGTCGATATCAGTACTTATGTTGAAGAAGAAATTGTAGATGGTGTAGATGTGAACGAACTTAATTCTCATAGACATGGTTGATGTGGTGCTAGATAGTTGTGGGGGTAAATCTGAGTGATCCACTTCCTTATTTAGAAACATTATGCATGATGTTGACATGTTGTTATACTTAGGTTGTACAAAGTTTATAAATTCGAACACTATGCTGATAATCTGAAGGATACCAATAGATTAAGAAAAAAAAAGCTTCACAAATTTGTTGTCTTTTTTAAAGGAATTCTTCGTAAAGGCAATCAACTTCCAATCTCAACATACAAATTAATTAAAATGTCATTCCTAATGGGAATGGAGGCTAAGAAGACACACAAATGCACCAAAGATTGTATGTTATTTCAAAAGGAATGTATCTATCTGAAATATTGTCCAAAATGTAAGGGATCAAGGTACAAAATGATGACTTCATATAAGTCAAAAATTGGCTCTCCTACTAGGCGATGTGTTGTCTACCTATAATAACATAGTTTCAACCCTTGTTTCCAATACCATGAATGCTTAAAATTTATCTTGGCATGCAAAGGTAAAGAAAAATGATGATGGGATCCTAGGACATGCGTATGATTCCCCACAATGAAAGAAAATTGATTTACTATACCATAAATTTGGTGAAGAAGTCAACAATATAAGGCTTAGTCTTTATACTAATTGGATGAATCTATACAACACATTAAGAAACCAACATAGCACTTGGCTTATGATGATTGTCATGTATAATTTTCCTCCCTAGTTATGTATGGAAAATAAGTACGTCATATTTTCGTTCTTGATATCGGGACACAAACAACCTGAAAATGGCATTGATGTTTTTCTTAAACCTTTGATTGATGACTTATAAAAACTTTAGGGATAAGGTGTAATGACCTATGATTCTTCATGTAGAGAGATATTTCATTTGTATGCTTATTATTTTTTCACTATTAATGACTTTGCAGCATATGGAAATTTATCAGGATACATCGTAAAAGGATCCAAAGCATGCCCTATATGTAAGGAGAACATTGATTCAATATGACTAAAATATGGTGGCAAGCCTGTATATCTTGGACATTGAATGTTTCTTCTAAAAGTGCATCCTTACTAAAGGTTGTGTATAGTATTCAATGGCTCAAATGAGGAACATTGTGCCCCTAAATATGTAGCAAGGGAGTATGATTATGGAAGATTAAAAGACTTTGTTAATGCATTTGGTAAAAGATTACAATATACTATTCTGACACAGAGTGTCAAATCTTTATTCAAGAAGAGGTCAATACTTTGGGATCTTCCTTATTGGAGTTCTTTGGTTGTTAACATTATATTAATTTCATACATGTTGAGAAAAATGTGTGTGATTGGGTCATTCATACTCTATTGACTATACAAGGTAAGACTAAAAATAACATAAAATATAGAATGGACCTACATGAAATAGGTATAAGGAAAGAATTAACAACACTAGTTATTGTAATAAAACACAATCTACTTCCTTCTTATTGCACATTTCCAGACAGGAGGAGAACTTTTCTTGAGTACTTTCTTAATGTTAAGGTACCATAGGGATACTCTTCTAATATCTATAGATTAACATCAATGAAGCATCAGAAGCTGATAGGTCTTAAATCACATGATTGTTACACTCTAATGAGGCAAATATTTCTCACGAATATTTGATCTATAATGCCAAATTATGTAAGGTGTGCAATCACTAGGCTTTATTTCTTCTTCAACACTCTATGCAGCAAAGGTATTGATCCTGAGAGTCTTGATAAGTTGCAAAAACAAGTGGTTTCTACTATGTGCCAACTTGATATGTACTTTCTTCCTTCATTCTTTGATATCATGGTACTTTTGGTTGTCCATATGACTAGGGAAGTGAAAAAGTTGGGTCCGGTTTGCTTTCATTAGTTGTATCCTTTTGAATGGTACACGCGTGTTTCTAATATTGATCTGCAAAATCATTATCAGCCTGAAGGGAGTATTAACGAGGATTATGTAACTAGGGAGGTTATGGAATTTCATTATAACTTTTTATGTTGTAATGAAGCTCTTGCCAGTGAAAAGAATATTTATGCTTATTCTAGCAAAGGGAATCTAGGAGCACGAGTGGAAGTAACTAGTTGTGTGCTATGGTAACAAGCACACTTGCATATTTTACACAACAACGAAGAAGTGGGAAGTCGTATCATCAAATATACCAATTTTATCAAGACAAAATGTCCTCAAGCCAGTTCAATGTGTCTTTTAAGAGAGCATAGTTGGACATTTATTAGGTTGTTTGAAGATAGAGTCTTCTATCAACTATCTCAAACACCAAATTAATGTTGCTAAAAATATTAAATGGATCACCTTTAACCAAAAAAAAGGAATGTTATGTGACACAAAAGGATTTACATCAATGGATTTTCATATTACACAAAACACTAAGATGACAAGAGTGTCATCTTAAACAATGGGGTACCCGTCAAGAATCTTCATTTTATTTTTGTATTGTGAAGGATAAGAGTCCATGTGAAGCAAAAATCTCTTATTATGGTGTCATTGAAGATGTATGGGAGTTTGAATATATAGATTTTAGAGTTCCCACCTTTAGGTGTAATTGGGTTGATAACAACAAAGGATAGTGGATGAACTGGGTTTCACACTAGTAAACATTGAAAAGGTTGGCGAGAAGGGTGAACCATTCATAATGGCATCACATCCAAAGCAAGTATTCGATATCGATGATCCTATAAATGACAAAATGGCATGCATTCTTTGTGAGAAAATGTAGTTCATTGCAAATCCTATAGATGAATAAGAGTACTATGACAAGTATGATGACCCAGTCCATTAATATCAATTGGCTTTCCAAGTGTAACTATTGAAGCTCACACTAACTTATATACATGCAGAGATCACATAGAACAAATATTGATTTATCAATGATCTTACTAAAAGTAGAGGTAGGCATTTTACTTTTTATATTCTAAATGTGCATTTTATAGTCTTTATTGCAATTATATATGTTTTATATGGTTCATCATATATATATATATATATATATATATATATATAATGTGTGTGTGTGTGTGTTTCATATGCTACATGTGCATTTAGCATCCTTCATCATTTATATTTCATTCATTGATAAATTTTATATGAGAGTTTTTAGATGGCATCTGAGAATGAGCAGTGTGAGAATGAGGATCATGAGGATGTGCATTTGAGGATGCATATACTATAAGTTCTATTGTTTTATTATATATATGTGCATTTTACATTCTCCATCGTAGTTATATAAGTTATATTTTTATCACTTATATGTATTTCTTGACAATTTTAGGATGTGTATCCTGAGGATCTTATTGGGTTTGTTGAGGAGCAGCATGATCGTGCACACAAAAAAGGCATCAATATAATGAACAAGTTAGTAGCACAAATGAGCAAAGGTTTGAAGCTTCACACTATGAAAAATATGGTCTTTAACTACAAAAAAAAGTTGTAGAGAAAACCCTTAAATTTGTAGCTAAAAGCTTTGGCTACATTTATCCTTACATTTATAATATTTATCTAATACCCGTGTAGCTAATTGTTTAGGCTACATTTTTGAAAGTTGTAGTTAGTTATTCCTCTCGCTACAAACTCATATGTAACCCTAATTGTAGGTAAAAATGTCCTTACACATAAACATGTAGTTTCAATTGTAGCCAAATGTATGACTACAATTCAATTTGTACCTATGATATGTAGGGAGAGATGACATTGGTTATAATTTGTATTTGTAGTTCATGTATAGTACAAATTAGCACTTGCTACACATGTAATTATAGCTAGTGTATAGTGAAAGACACCATGTACTATACATACATATGTAGTGAGAGACATTATGTATCCAGTCAGTTGCTTTCCAATATAGAGTGGTTTTCAATAATAAAATAGATGAATGTTAATCAAGATCGAGTTGTGCTTACAATGTCAGCAATGATACTTTTATTTATATTTGAATAATGAGTACACATGGGGAGGACATTAACCTGGCCACTGTTTTACAATATGCATGGAAAAAAGACACATGTATACAATATCTTCTTCTGACTACATCTATCCATTGCAGACCACAACGCACAATATAAAGAGGGTTCATCTCCCTTAGTTCCTCTACCTAATTCACAACGAGTTCAACATCCCTATGAATCTCACCTTTAATGGTGAATCTTCCAATCCCAAACATGATAGAGGTATGTGCCATGTCCTCATCAACTCCTAGAGCTCGAGTTGTAGCCTTTCATGTTGGTAAGTAGGGGTAGTTTATGAAGTACAGTGTAAAGGTTTGGTAGGGTAGGCAGGTCACCACGGCCGTGTTGGTGTGCCACGACCGTGGTGAGGGTAGTTTAGGATGGTCGTGGGGTGAGAATATGGTTGTGGTATTGAACTAGTGGTGATATGTTAAGTATGGTGGTTTCCACTGTCGTGGCAGAGTACCACGATCATGGTGGGTGATAGGTACTATGGTCGTGTTGGGTAACATGGCTATTTTGGAGGAGGGGGAGTGATCGTGGAGCAGCAACACAGTCATTTTGGACTTCATCGGCCACGGTCATGGCATCTTGGGGAAAAACCATGTTGAATAGTGGATTCTTAGCCATAAATTCGCACGACCGTGGGAGGTGCCCACGACTGTTTTCCATTCTTTTGACTATGACCATGTGGATGGCCACGGTCGTGGTGTCTTCAATGGCCACAGTCATGGTAGATGGTCACGGTCGTGGGATTCTAAGGAAAAACCATGTTGAGTTTTGCATTTCTTTGCCAAAAAAGGACACGGTCATGGGGTTGTGCCCACGATCGTGGTGAGGCTTGCACCACTTGATTATCCTTCAAACTTCATCATTCTTTGATGTCTTTGCTTGGTGATGACTCTTGGCCATTGGAGGTAGGTTCAGGGAGATTTTGGGGCCTCCTTTGGACCTCCCCGTGAGTGGAGGAGCCCTAGAATTCCTTCTTTTTCTCTCTTACATCTAAGGCATGGTCCAAGTACCTGAAAACAATGCAATGAACATCATAAGTGCATTTGGCAATGATAAACACATTAGGGGCAAAAGGTTGTAATATAACATGTTTAAATGTAATTTAAGTACAAAATGGCACAGGATGGAGCCCTAAAATAGGGCAACATCAATTAGCCAATCAAAAAAAGAACAAAGTTATTCATACAGATGATGTTCAGTCTGTAGTAAAAATAAAAACATAACTAAGTTAATAAAGCAAAAAACTCAAAACTACCTGGAGAGATCCAATTGTGAATAAACAAGATGAAAGAACAAAATATGTCTCACGAACCCTTTGGATTGCAAGCAGCTTTTTCATTCCACCTCGATCAACAAAAAGAGCTACAAATTTTTTATGTGTGGCCAATGCACAAATCAACTTCAGCACTTCTGAAAGGACATATCATCAGAATCCTCTTTCTGCTTCAGACTCTGTTGCAATAATGAAAGGCATACATATACACCCTTTTCATGTAAAATCGAGCCTAGAGCTTCAAGATATTCTCCTAGAGTTTCAAGGCATTGGATACAGTACTTCTCTCTTAGTATCATCTCTTTTTTTAGTGCAGAACCTGAGATGTGTTTATTTTCAGTGTGCACATTAGCATTGACATCCTTTTGGCTTGTGCTTGGATCACCGAGCACACATAGATG
Organism: Alisma plantago-aquatica; assembly: GCA_963693085.1. Taxonomy (NCBI): domain Eukaryota; kingdom Viridiplantae; phylum Streptophyta; class Magnoliopsida; order Alismatales; family Alismataceae; genus Alisma; species Alisma plantago-aquatica. Next base: position 1,027,490,270 of record OY856411.1, on the reverse strand, counting down.
CAAAAAATGCATAAACTTTACTGAAAATCTGAAAGTTAAAATTTATTCTACAATTTCACCTCCTCTGCATATCAAACAATAATGCAAATAGGCAGCCTCGGTCAAAAAAGTGTAAAGATAATGATCACTGCAAGATACATACCCAGTGAGGGACATAGAAATAATTCCAATAGCGTAAGTTTTCAACATCTCATAGTTTGTAGCTTTATCCTGACCAAGCTCATCCTTCCACACATAGTTGGAATCTGAAACACTCGTTGTATCATCCATCACCCAGTTTTTAGCATTGTCGAGAGCACTATCCTCAAAAACCTAAAAACATTAAGATGACACATTAGGTGATAAATAAAGCAAATGAAATGGTTCTTGAGTTGCATTACAAATCAGCAAAATCAACATTATTCCTAAGAAAGTTGTATTACCATCCAAGTTGAAGAACCAATGAGAAGTACTCTGGAAGCTACTTCCCTAACACTGAGAGAGTAGGTCATTTCAAATAATAACTTTGCAGATATTGAGACAAGAAAATCACTATTGTCCTACAAGGGGGGGAAATGAACGTTGTCGTTCGCAACCCGCTAACATATCAGATTGAGTTCAGTGAAAACTAACTAAAATGAGTTCATCAATCTACTGGTCGAGTACTCATACAGTAACTTTATAACCCACTAAGATATCAGATGCAGTTCAACAAAATCTGGATGATGTAAATTCATTATTATAAGATGCAGGGTACTTCTATACTTATGTGAAGAATGTTAGTGATTCTTCCAATGGAATGGGAAGAACGGCTACCATTAAAATATGAAGTTGTAGTCTCCTAGAGATATCTGATACAAAAACATAGCCACACAACAAAAAAGATAATCAGAGCCCCCAACAACAGCAATAGAAAGGTCCTAATTATATTTGTATAATATACAAATAATTTAATTTCGGGTAGCCTTAATAACAAAGCAAACAGTCAGAGAACGTGTAGCTTCTGTTATAGTGATCGCTTCCTAAATAATAATATCTACAATTACAGAAGATGCATATCTAAAAAGGTTGTTGTTTTAGTTCCATAATCAAACCCCTAGAATCATGTGAACAACTTCTGTTCCAACACTGTTTTCACATCTTGTTTTAATTTTCTTTCTGATATCTTGTACATAGATATGAAGAATCTATTTACAAGTGGAGTAACAAAATAACATGGATAAGCCCCTTCACCCGTTCAATACAACAATATGAGGGTCCTCCTCATACATGTGTATAGTTCCTCCCTCACAGATTCCATGTTAGCATTGTGCTATGTAGATAACTGCATAGAGAGAGCCTCTCCAGTGAGCTTCATAGTTCACCCTAACACAGTAGGAGAGATCCCAGATTGGCAGCATATAGGGTTCCCGCAACTTTAATCCTACAAGGCAACATGCTCGGATGGCAGCAAGTTTAGGATTTAATGGGCACTGCTTATAATAAATGTAAAGAAGCCATCCTCATCGCTTGGTTATCTAAGACAATTTTGTTTGAAAATAGGAACTGAATCAGAATTCATATAATCTAAATCAAACATGGATCATCTAAAGTCAATTCAAGAATCCATGTTTGATTGACTGCCTAAACAGAGTAAGGTAATAGCAGTTTTGATTGATTGATGGCATGGCACAAGTGTATGATTCATGGACAAAAAAATATAAGTAACTAGGCTTCATCACAAGAAAACCATAGAGAAAGGAAAAATATTTAGAAGGCTTATAGGAAGATTGTTAATTAGGCTCTAAGAAGTTGTATGGTTATGTATCTTTCACATGTACATGAACACATGTATCGTGAGTTATGCACATTGGAAGCCCTGAAGCAAGAACAACTAAGCTTGAAGTGGCCAACATAGCATTTCCTACCATGTTAATCTGCAACACACTATAAAACCTCATGAAGGATATGATAGTCAATTATGTATATCATAATAGATAGCAAACCTTTCAGCAACATATTAGCCTCTTGAACAAGTATAGGAGCTAGGATGGTTTAACAAATGAATCTAGTGATGTTAAAAGAACATTTCACAAGAAGACTAACATTTGAGTTTAGTTAAAGAAGAAAGAGCCTACAGGCTAGCATCAACAATGATAAAAGTCTTGCAATGAAATCAAATTATATTTATTTGGGATGAACCTAATGACAACACATGACTCATGTCACTTTTAGTCCTCATTGTTTTCTTATATGGCTTGTGGGGAGTAAATTACCCACACAAATCCTAAAGTGAATAAACTTAGTAAAAAGGTTGGAGTCTAAAAACTTTTGTGAAAAGCTTAATGGTGCACTAAAAGAACATTTGAATTGCATCCACTGCCGTGAAAGCCAGAATTCCTTTACCATAGAGGAAGAAAATGAAGATTATAGCGCACTCAATAATTCAATTTAAATACAAATGATTCTGATGATGCATCACATTGTGTATCATCTGGATTAAGAGGCATAATTAAGAGATGTTGCCATATGATGTCAAATAAGGCTTCACATGAGCTCCTACATATGATAACCACCTTTCCAATAAAATGAAAACCAGTTACTAATAATCAGTGCAGGAACATATACCACCATCAAAATGATGAAACCTTGCTATTAAACTCCACATTGCTACAGCCTACAATTTTCTTGATCCCTTTTCTTTTCATAATGTTCCTCACATATGAAACATATGCCCATCTGCCAGCTTTTGCATACATGTTTGATAAAAGGACATAGTATCGAGGATGCTCTAGTACCAGCTTAAATAATTGATCAGCAATAGTAACACCAACATTTGTATTATAATAAACATGGCAAGCACTAAGCAAAGTTCCCCATATTTTTTCATTTGGCTCTGCAAGCATTTTTTGGACAAAAGCAACAACTTCTCTAAGATTACTTGAACGTGCAAGAAGATCTACCATGCATGTGTAGTGCTCAATGTTTGGAACAATCTGATATTGATTGGTCATTAATTGGAAGTAGTGGTATCCTTCTTTCACAAGGCCAGAGTGACTGCAAGTAGAGGAAGGAAACATGTTCAAGGAACCAGATCAGTAGGTACATGGGTGCTCATATTGTTTCTATATGGGAACAAAAAATGTGAACTATAGGCATGAGGAATGACACTGAGGGGAACTCATCCAAGTGTTCATGTCAGTTCCACATAATCCCACATCATTCCTAACACAGGTGATACCTTCCCTCCTAGAGGAAGATATCAAAACACACTACGTATTCTATAACATGTGCTTATGATAAACTACAAGGCCACATACTTTAATAGTGTGCTCATAGCCTATGGATCAGAACCACTATCATGGCTTTTCTTTTTGAAATTGTGTAGTTCAAAACAAGAAGGGATATCCCTTATCTTGTGTGCTCTGCATGCACTTATATATCATATCCATCCTTAAGGCATCAAAGCTACTATGCTACCACACTAGCACCTTTGATGGATGTTGAGAGTTTTTACAGAATAGAAACCTGGATAGTCTTGTGTTGGCAATCACATAAAGCTACACAAATTTGTAACAAGTAGCCTAATATTAACTAAACACTATGGAAAATGATAAAACAATGAATAAAATGGCTCTACTCACAAGAAACATAACATTAATTGAATTTACCTATGCTTTTTTCTTATGAGCATGTGCCTTTGATTTGATCTTTCTCCTTTGTCATATGAAGAGTTGAATGATAGAATGAGTTATATCTATGGACTTACTTTTTTCTGTGATAGTGAGAAGAAAGTTCATCGTCATTGTTATGTGACTGGTTCTTGCTTCTCTTTCTCTGTTTCATCTTCGAACTGAAGTTGCAAAATGGCATGGTCGAGGATGTTCCATTCAGACCTAGTAGGAAGACCATTTTAGAGGATGTCACACTGCTTTGGTTTGATATGTAAATAACATTCCTTGTTATAGACCTAGTATACTCAGACATTGTGTTCACATAACACTTCAATGTTTTCAGAAGTCTGCATATTTATCTATCTTAACACAATTAGAATGAATTGAGAGAACATATGCAACATGCTCAATAATAGATTCAGCAATCAATGATCCCAGAACCTCTCCAGGGTTGCATATGGCTAACATAGTTAAATGGTTAGTTTTGCATACTTCCCAATAATACTTCTTTTGTGATTCTATAATATTCAAAGGCATTACTAGGTTAATATCCAAGGAAATCCCAAAGTTAACCAAATATCCAAGTGTAAGATAGTTATCTTCCCATCATTATTAAAGAGAATAGAGTATTTCATATTAACGGGTCAGTGTCCTCCGTCTAATACCATAACTATTTTTCTCTCAAGATACATGTAAACATGCCTTAGAAATTTTCAAGTAGCAAGAGAACATGCAACAACAACCTGACAAGATGATCTCTCATGAGAGAATAAAGAAAATTAAAGTTTATTATAAAACTCGCAACTTGCAAAACAAAATTGAAATTAAAATTTTAGTTCTTTTAAGATTGGCACTGTTGCATCCTTGATTATCATGCCATCCTTCATTTTCTGTGGTTGAAGTTTCCTTGGCATGTTCTCCAAACCAAGGAATTATTGTTTTATATGCACGCCCTAAGTTGTGGCACCCAAATTGTCCTCGGGAGGACCACTCTAGTCAAACAAAAGAATGTATCCACATACCTGAATGATATGTATAATAAATGTGTATCTGACAGTTCACAAATCATACTAGCTTGTCTCCCCTATGGATGTTATACTTGTAGAGTGGACACATTGCATTAATATGCAGCCACTTGGTGATGCATCCTGTATGGAAATGGTAGTTGCAGGGAAGGTTGAGTAGATCCACTTAATCATCATAATGTTCTAGGAAAATACAACACTCTTGCAAAATAATATTTAGTTGAAAACATATGCACATTTTCTAAGATGACAATTGGTTTTAAGGGATCATATGCAGTGATCGTGCATACATTTCATCTTAGAAAAATGAGTGCTAATCACCTTAAATGGATCCAACATAGTCGAAGAGAGGTTCACTGAGAGAAGTCAATTTAATATCACATTCCTACTACAAGTCCTATCATACAATATGTACATAAAAATAATAGACCACCCACCAAAACATTAAGCCAAAACATTGACCTACACAAAGTTGACCATATATGCAGCATGGAATCAACAAATGATAACTAGTTGAATGAAGGGAAGAGGCATCTTCGTTATCAAAGGGGACGAAGTCTGCCATGAAGGTTCCTTTGTTATGATCAGTAAAAATACTCTTGAAGATTGTTTATAAAAAATACAAATACAAACAAAATAAAATAGAACTCAACATTAATGGACGTATAGAAAATTGGAATTGACATTCCAATCGAAGTTACCAGTTATTAAGATCAAAATACTTGTGTACTCACCATATCTCAAAAATGTAGAACTTGTTCTAACCAACCTCTATAGATCGTAGAACATGCATGGACCAGTAAAAGCAAAAATTGCAAATAGAAAAATAAAATAACATTATAAGTCAAGGAAGTGGGCCCAACTAAAATTTCAAACATAAATCCAAACATCAGACTCAACCGACCAAAAATAGAGTAAATCAGAAAGAAATGAACCTTCACATTCTTCTTGTACCACATGCTATAAGGGATAGCATGGCACATCAACCAACCAAAAATAGAGTAAATGGTCAACTAATGCAAACCAAATCTGCTATTTCAACTTAAATCAGAACGACCTCCTTAAAAATATGAGACATTGGGCCAAAGCCCTGTGAAATCCTATGAATCTGTACATCCTAGATAAACCATCTATTTAGATAACATAGAAGATTGTATAGACAATGCTTGTTCACAAGCAGCAGAAAAGAGACAATGCTTGTTCACAAGTAGCAGCCAATCTAATTTCATCAGGAATAAACTTAGGCTGATATTGTTCAAGTAAAATATTCTACATACACGTCAACAAGCATTGTCTATTCTAGGAGGAATTGACGTAGTGAGGGCGGCCCGTGAAGGCAAGTAGTGAGGGCGAGCTGAGGGTAGTGAGGCAGCAGTCTGCCTAGGAGGAATTGACATCATGAGGTGGACCAGTGAAGACAAGAAACACAAGCTGAGGGCCGTGACGTGGCAGTCCGGCCGATGGTTCTACTTGGAAAGAAGGTGGGAGGAATGCCCCCATGCTAGGGTGTCATTGGGATGCGTGGGAGGAATGCCCATGCCAGGGCGTCATTGGGATGTGGCGGGATCAGGTCGAGCGGGAGTCATTGGGAGAGAGGGATGCCTTTGTGGTGCAGACGACGCAAGGGAGAAGTGTGATCTGGTTCTATCAAGTGTGGGGGAAGGGGGATGCACTAGTTGGGGGGTGCAAAACTGTTCGCGCTAACTGGGAGAGATTTGGGGATTTCTTTCCAGTAGTCCTTCTGGTGACATTTCTTCTGGATACAATTAAAAGGAGTGATATTTTGTAGCTACATTTTATTTAGTGAGGTGGCTACAATTATTTAAGATACACAAAGATATTTTATAAGTAAAAATAGCTCTCACTACAAATTATTTAAATGTAACTGAAACAATCATAGCTAATCATAGTTGGCCATTGACTTTAATGAAATAGAAAATTTTATTTGAAAAAATCTTTGTTCCTTCCAATAATATTTAGGGGTTATTTCTCATAGCAAAGTAGATATAACAATAGAATATTTGCATAAAGTTGATCCTTCCATTAAATAATTCACATGGAAGGACATAGATGTGAGATAATCTTTTTGTTAAATATATTCAAAATTATTTTTTTTAAATATACTATTGAGTATATGAACTTTTGCAGGCATCTTTGACCTTGATATAAATTGCATCACAATAATATGTTGTATCATTGTGGGAGTATATTGAGGAATTATATGTCAAATTTTATAAGAGAATACATAATGAAAGACAAGAAGAATAAGACCACCACTTAGCAATGGAACTATCCGGGTAAGAATGTGTATAAAGAGTTTATTTCTTCAAGACAAGTTGATGAATTCAAGTTATCAAGCCTCAATTTAAACACATTCTTATGATTAATCAGATGTATCCTTTAGTATTACATGATTAACATATATTTTAAATCAGCCACACTTTACATGATGCTAAAAATAAAGGCGGGCAAAGAATGTGCATGAACACAATTTGCGTATAGGTGTCTACGTAAGGTGTCACTAATAGAGTAAGTAATTTTCTTCTTCTGAGAAGCCTACTCATGGGTATGTTGAGTCTTCTACTACTCATGTGCATGTATATCACCACAAGGTGTGGATAGATGTCAGGACAAGCCGCTCTGGAGAAATACCAAACCCCAAAACTATTGAGGTGGCTACAAAAATGATAAAATTCAACTCTTAGAGTGCATCTTCATTTTTGTACTTGATAGTTACGTTTTATTGACGGATTACTATTGGTGATGATTGACGAGAGCTCTTAAAGCAAAGTAAAGAAGGAAAGTTCATCCTCAGGGGCCAATGGGATGAATTGACTATTTCTCTTGGTACTCTAGATCATGATTTTGTTAGGGATACTAGGGTTACTGTCAGTGAAAGATCTTTTTAGCACATTAGAAAAAAAGTGCAAGTTTGTCACAAAAGGACAATTGGAACAAGAATTGGTAAAAGATATTATTGCAATGGGAATAGAGGAAAATGAGATAGTTTTAAGCTTCTAAGTGGCAACCTCCTCAGCCATTACCTCAGGTGCATTGCTCTTCTTATTAGGTGGACCCTCCTTAAATAGAGGAGCTTGGGAGTAATCCCATGCACCCTCCAGGCATGCCCAGTGTCAGTTTTTTTTGTGATATCACAGTGTTTCAGGTGAATTTATAATATGTTGTGTTTGGATATATATACCACTATATAAAAAATTGTACACATTGAGGTCACACCATCTTCAATTACTAGATGTAGCTTCAATGTCATTGCATTGGGTGTTGCTTTCCCACCCTTTCCAGGTGACACAATTCACAATGTTGAATCACCTAACAATGTGGTACACGTGACAATCAGGTTTGTGTATCCAATTTAGAGACATACACCACTACCATATGCCCACCTAAATAATGACACAATATGATTGATGAATATATATTCAAATATTTTTTAAATATAGTTTTCTTAGTATTTTCATAGGAATTTATTCCTCTTTCATTAATTTTCTAGAAATAATTGCAAAACTATCAAACCAATAATGCAAATTCTTATTTATTTCATCCATATTTTTCAGATCTCAACTTCACAACAAATTATTGACCACTTCAACCCTTGAACTAATCAGTTCAACCTATAAACTAGTCATTTTATTCATACAACAAGATGAACTTCAAAGCCCAGACAGTCGTTTCACATCTCGGCTCATACCTTCCAATTGGCTATTCTACAACATAAACAAGTGTCTCATATTTCTAGTCTCTCATCTTACTTTCTCAAATTTTCATTTTGAACATTCAAAATGGCCGGCTCAGCTTCCTTAGAAAGCAAGCCACATCAAGCAGCATGCCGCTACACCCTTCTTAGGGTTTTGACCCACTTCCATGGGTTGAGAAAATTCAAATATTAATAGGGTACCTCAGTGTAGCGACCGTCATCAAACCGACAAACAATTTGTTACTAATTAAAAGGAATAAACATAATTCGTAGACTAACAAAAATCACTAAAATTTAAAACCATTTTTGCAAGGAGATCCTTGATCAAAAAACTTTTACTGAAAGATGCAAAACACATACATATTTTGATTTACATTGTACAACATTGTTTCATCCCATCTTGAGGACAACATATAATAGTTTCTCTATCAAAATACATACTAGAGCAACATAAAACCTCGAGACATACAAGCTAAAATCTTAGATTGTTCATGAAACCATTACGAACCAACTCCAAGGACCTGAGTGTACAGAGATGACACAGGACTTCTATGTATAAGACATGATAGACAGTACACTCAACCTGAGATGTCACTACTGCCACAGTTGTTGTTCCTCCTATGAACAAAGATCTCCACTACTTTCTACTTGTCCACATAAAAATTTGTGGATCCAACAGGGTGAGACAATTGTCCCAGTGAGAGATATAACTCTTCACCGACTATACTATTATTGATGATGAACATTATAAAAACTGAGCTAGGGTTCTTTTATGTTAACAGGCAGGATTAATCATTGTATGAACAGAATAAGATAATCTCATTTCTCAAGGAGAACACTGCATCTACCCATGGTAGAGTTATAATTCATCTATCTACTTTGCAAGGAATGTAAAGAAACATAAATAAAATCTATCAACTAAGATGTATAACTGAATTGTGCATCAAACAATGTTTTCCGTATTCGATCCTTAAGCAGATATGTTGCACAGCTGAACATATTTTACAATCACACTTCTGCCTTGAGGAGATGAAGCATACCCCGTTCATCTCCAACTGACCAAAAACTTCTCACAAGTCAGTACTATACAAGGTCAATGGAAGAGTTGGTTGCCACGACCTCCCTTATCTCAGTCAGTATGAGACCCCTTAGGCTTAGAAGGACATCTAGTGTCAGTTGCAATATAGTTGTGCCCGGGTACGTAGGCATCCTCGCTTAGAGCTTCAACATCAACTATGCTCTCTTAGGGGAACATCTACAACAACTATCCCCATTTATTGAGTTATGGTCACTTAGGCACCATACTCAGAACCATGGTCACATATGCACCATGCTCCTAGCCACAGATTAGTTCACCATGCTCTATTGAGACATTCTTATGAAATTACTAAGTCATGGACACTTAGGCTCCATGCCCCCACATATTCAAAAATATGTATTATGGGTTATACCGCGGGAAACCTATTTCACCATTCAGCAAGTTATGACGCTGATGGATCTATGGTCAGGGCAACGTTTTATAGTTTCTAATGATGTATTACATGTATTACATCATTCTTTTAGCATCAAACAAATCATCATTATTAATCACAACAAATGCTACAAAGAAAGGTGTAATACATCTATTCAAGTCTTTAAAACACATTTACATACTTAGTACTTGGGATCTCAGTCCCTTATTAGATTTCTGGGAATCCTCATCCCTTCACATCATTATCATCATGATTACTGGATCTAGGTATTCAAACCCCTAGATCATCACATAGCATTATTACCTCTGTAACAGGTAACTATTACCACCTGGTCCTCAGACCAAGGTATTCATTTTACTTGTTCTACAAGTATTTCACATAGCTTGCATGGTTTGATTAAATATCTTGTCACCTCTCATTAGGAAACAACTATACACATGGCTCACAAGGCCCATTAAACATCTTGTCACCTCTCACTAGGCAACAACTATACACATGGCTCACAAGGCCCATTAAACATCTTGTCACCTCTCACTAGGCAACAACTATACACATGGCTCATAAGGCCATTAAACATTGTCACCTCTCACTAGGAAACAACTATACACATGGCTCACAAGACCCACTAAACATATTATTACCTCTCACTAGGCAACAACTATACACATGGCTCACAAGTCCATTAAATATCTTGTCACCTCTCACTAGGAAACAACTATACACATGGTTCACAAGGCCATTAAACATTATACTTATCACATAAGTATTTATCACGCCTTCCAAGTCTTATGCAATAAGAGAAATACAACCTTCCCATCATTAGGATTAGAGTTTCCCTTTATAGTCGAATAGGATTTCAAGTTTATATTATCAGTGCAAACCCTAATTCATTGCTCCACACATCTAGGAGCATATATTGATATCATAAGTATGCAATCATACTTATCTATTTTCACCATTTATTATTAAATGATTATAAACACAAAGTATGAGTTTCTCTCTCATCTTCACTAGGATATTGATTACATCATACTTTTGGTTCAATCCTCCTCTTGAGGAATATTAGTCCATCATTAACAATTCACATAATCTTTTGATTAACACCACATTCAACATATGTCACTCAGTCAATTACTCATGATTGGAGTGTCTCTATCAAATTGGGTATCAAGATGTGTGTATTATCATATTATACTTTAAACCACATTTTTTACTTCATGTCATGTATCCAAATCGGGCATGTGGTATAACCACATCACAATGTCATGTTTTAAGGTGTATCCCCTAATTAACATATCATGTACCCATATCGGATGGACTATCACTTAGATCTTATCATTTCAAATTAGCTTTGTATTGGGTATGAGCTAGGTGCTTGACCCCATATCGGGTATAAGATATGTGCTTGGTGCCATTTCATGCACAAGATGTGCCCCATACCAGGCATAGAGCATATGACTCATCATATATCCTTTGAGTGGTATACACAAGATACCATATCAGTTTCCGTTTAGGATTGTCATATCAGGTATCCATATCGAGCAACATATCGGGTTACATATCGGGTGACATATTGGGTTACATATCGGGTTACCATGTTAGGTAGACCCATAAACTCGTAACTCCTTCATTCTTTCAAGGATCAACCTTGTCATATAGTTACTTGACAAGCTAGGTGTCTTATTATATTCTCATACCACAAACCATCACACAAAGGGTAGGGTGTATCAGGTTCAACCCCTCATCTAGGGTTTCCCACCAACTTAGGTAAATTATGCCATATTGTACATGAAGTATGAGTTGAACCTCATATCGTTCACAAGGTAGTAGTAGGTACTTCCCCTATCCTTCGAGGGGTATCATTCATATCGTCCATGTGGTATCACTCACCACTTATATTGGCTTACCCATCACTTAGGAATTATCCAACTCTATATCGTTTAGAGTGTTCATTATCTCTTATTGTGCAAGAGATGTGGCTTTAAATTTGTATTGTGTATAAGGATAAATGGGTATCCCCCATATCATGCAAAGGGCATGGCTCATATCCTGTATGAGCTATCCATTATCCCCATATCGGGTTAACCCTATCTTGAGTTTCATATCGGGTTGAGGTGTTTCAACCATATCAAATTACACTTAGAAACCATGCCTTATATCCTGCATAAGGGTTTACTTGTTTATTCATATCATACACCAAATGTGTGCTTCAAGGTATCATTTACAAGGGGTATATTACATGATCATATCAGGAAAGGAATGCTTGCTTTAACTTACTCATATTGAGTACCCAACTAGGGTTTCATATTGTCTCACAGGTATACACTTGTCCGTGTATCGTGCAAGGAGTATATACTTGACTTCCTATCATGCAAAGGTTTATGTTTAACACCATATTATGTTCCAAGGTAGGAACTTCATTCCATATCATGCAATGATATATAATCTCACAAGCATATCGTGCAACTAGTGCATGTATATTACCATATCGGGTAAGAGCTACTTGTTTGGGTGCTTTCACCCGATATCACTTTATGAAGTGATACCATCTTCTTCAAGCTCTAGACCTTCGTTCTATCTGTTCTAGTGCATGGAAACAGGTCTAAGAAACTACTAGAACTCATAAATTCATCAACTATTTCAGAATATTTTTAGAATTAAAAGTAGTTCATTAAGTATAGCAATTTAGGTGATGAATAATAACATGATAGAGTTCAAGTTATATAACCCGCTTTGTGAATAGCTTCAAGGCTCCGAGCTCCAAATCTCCACATCCAAAGGTTGAAGAAGAACTTCTCCAAGGTCTAAGGCTCGATCACAACTCCTCCATGGACAAGAGATCACCATAGTTAAGCACTTGGTGTAGAAGGAAAAAAAAGAATATCCATAACCGGATATCCTACTTCAACCAAGGTTGAAGGTGACCAAAGCCTTACTTAAAGCTTGATGCTCGAGCTCTCCTAGCTTGTTGAGATGCTTTTCACGATACCTAAGGGTCTTTGCATGATATCTCCAAGGGGAATGATTATGAGGATTGTAATATTTCATAAGTCGGTGAAAGGTGAAGTATATATACTTGGTTTCATGAGATAAAGCATATAAGAGGTGTTTTCACTTTAAGCTACTAGATGACACATGGCCATGCATGGTTGACACGTGTCCATGCATGCACACATGTATATCTTTCCATGCAAGAGTCTTGGAGATAACCTAGAGACAATATCTCGGCCCTTACTTATCTTGTTGGGCAAGTTATCTCATCTTTATCTTATTAAATAAGCAACCTGATACACTTTATGTAAGGAACTTTGCAACTCGTCATGGGACACCTCCTTGAGGTGCTCTGCCCATCATGGCCTATGCCATGGATCAACAAACTGATAGGAGGCTCCCACTTTGGTTTCTTGGCTGATAGGGCTCCTTATATCAAGTCTACAACTTGATACAACACATATAAGGCTCTTGCCTTCAACTCATTCTTGGTCCTTCATTACCAAGAGTATCACCACTCAAAGGTGATTCAAACATAGTGTCTCCTTCTTTATCTTTCCTCAAAAAGATACATCGAGGGAGTAGGGACACTCTAGAGGTGGTAGTTTTTCATTTCAACCCCACATATTGGGTAAATTACAAATTGTACCAAAATTGGTGAACAAAGTACTAACACTATTTAAATAAGTTATAGCTTGGGATTTAGGCTTTCAAAAAGCCCCCACTTTTCATCACTCTCTTCCTTATGATACTAAAACACTTAGAACACATTCCACATGTGATATTTTGCAATGTAACCCCTTATTTTGGGTAAATTTCACTTTTCAATCAGACTTTCATTTAATACACAATTAGTTTGCAATTAAGATCAAACTTTGAAAGCAACTTCATAAGAAACCTTAATTACTTTTCAAAAGATTAGAACCAGTTGGTAAGTAACTTATTTAAGCAAAACTTCTAGGGTTAAGCCATAACCCATGTCAGGGGTGTTACACTCAACATCCACATATCCAGTTCAGACAACTTAGAGATCAAGTGTTCAAACGGTGTTGCCACCCTTCATTAGGGTTTTGACTAGGCCCATGCCTCTTCAGACCTGAACTGATTCACGATGTATGATTTGGATTCTTCAGCAGTCGCCACCCATTTCTTTTCCTCTCCCCCCTTTAGGGTTCCCACCCCTCCTTCCCATATTAAAGGAGGGGGAATCCACAAGAAAAGGGATCTAAGTTTTTGTAATTGCATTTTTAGATTTCAGCAATTTGTTATTTCATTCTTGAATCATGTACTCTTATTTTGCAATAAAATTTCTAGTTCTTCTCATTCTTTATTTGTATTCTTTTCAGAGCAAGGAACTAAGAGGGCCAGCCATATCATAGTCAGTAGACAAGGTCCTTTTGGATTCTTTCCCTTTCTAGTCTATGGCTTCCTCTCTTCCTTCCATTGTTCTTTCTTTAACTTCTAGATCATGAGTAGTTTTCTATATTGGGGCATGTAGAGTAGCCCCACGGCCATAGTGAAGACTAAATTTTTTTTATGATAATACCTGTTAGATGGTTTTTTTTGGATCTTGGCCAAATTAAGAAAATTGATCTCTTATTTTTGTTAAATCTTAGTTTTGGGTAATCAGATCATGGAACCCAAGACACAGAACAACCGAACTAATGCACAATGAATCTGATGAGAACTCAAATGGATTCTTTACTAGGATATTTGGGAAAGGATCTGTAAATGCCAACACCAATAGGTTTACAGGGAGTTTGACTTATGTAAATGCATTTGAGGATGTTTTGCATACCTTCATCGAACTTGTTTTGTCTTTATAGATTCCATCTATCTGGTTTCACACAGGAAATGGTGGTAAATATGATAACCACGGTATCTTTCATTATCGATTCATTCTCATTTCTCAACTGCTTGTTTCTCAATTTCTCTTTTCTTTACTTGAAATGTAATTATGTTCTTAGATAATCTCTCCTTTAATTTTTAATATAACTCTCTTTTACTTATTTTTAGCATAACTCTTTCTTTATCTGTTGTTAGTGTAACATTTTATTTACTTGTTCTTAGTGTAATCTTTTCATTACTTGTTCTAGTGTAATCAACCTTCAAACAATAGATATTTACTTTCCTATTACAATCTTTATTCAAAGTAATTCAAGTTTAAAATAAATCTTAAAAATGTTGTCATGTGGGATGAACCCTCTCTATACTAATAAACTAACCTTGATCGGTTGTTTTGCCATTAACAAGAGGTTAAACTCTAGGATAAAAATTTGTAGTGAATTTGTTTGTTGAATAACACATATCTATTTTGTCACCATTCTCGGGGACAACAAATTTTTTATAATCATAAAAACATTTGAACAAAACTATTTGTTTCTTTTTTTTCTGCCTTCTGAGTCCCATTTTGGAAGTACTAGTCCTCCTTCTGTTGAGTTTTCATTTCAGTAGTCCATTTTTTCTGTAAATGTTATTATTTGTTCATATAACTGTGCATGCAATGCTCACTATACGTTGATTTTGTGCTACAAATTTTTCATCCAGAGATAGAAAGAATGTTCCATTGTTTAAATCAAGAAAACTGCTTTAAGATGGACAAGCATGAGGTGACCTATAGGATCGAGTAGGCCCTTTCTTCTCAGAGAGAGGCCATTATGGCTGAATAGGAAGCTAGAGATGCCATTCTACATGTTTTGAACCATAGAAATGATTGAAGGATTTCTTAGTCCCTAAAACTTCCTATGCGTAATAGCCTATTGTGACCCCGACATCAAAACCCCACAGTTCAAGATCCATACTCAATGGATCATCTCCAACAATTTTTTGATCTATGTTCGTTACATAACATCCCATGAGTTTCTGAGGATCCCATACAACTTAGATGGTTCCAGTACTCGCCCTTTAGTCAAGTAAGTAGTTGGCATAATGCCATGGAGGGAGATTGTGTCATAAATCAGGATGCACTCCAATCCATGTTTTTAGAGGAGTATTATGCTCCTTCTCTCACTTATGAAATCAGGGGACAAATCATCCAATTCGGCATGGTCTCATGTGAAACCCTAGGTGAATCTTTGGATACGTTTAGAGACCTACTCCATTGTTGCACCCATAATGATATACCCCAAGCCAAACTGATCAAAAAAATATATTATGGTACTGACAACAATGCTAACATTTTTTCTCGATACCTCATCTGGAGGAAGTTTCATGTTTTAATGCCTGGATAGTGTTTGGGAAGTTGTTGAACACAAATTTGAAACCAAATCACGATGAAGGACTTAAGGCAGCCAAGGATGAGGAAAATCCTGAAATTAAAGATATCGATGAAATTCTTAAGCTTATTGCTTTGAAATAGGATCGCCTACTCTCCTTTTGTAGTAGGCTCATGAAAAGGCCATTGATTCTTAGTTGGACCAATTATTTTCCCAACAAAAACCTCCTATCGGTACTTTTATAGGGCAACCTAAAAAAAACTGCAAATATCCTGAGCAACTTAAAGTTGTCTCCACCCATTCAGGAAAGACACAGGATCCACTCCCTCCTCTAGAGAAGCCCCATGTTGTACCCTAATATTTTAGGATGATGACACTATAGTCATTGAAACCCAACCTTGACCAAAGCCCACCATTTCTGCTCCCGAGGCCCCACAATTTGAGGATGATGTGCCTAAAATCCCTATTTACAAGCCCTGTCCACCACGCAAAACCTATGTAAAGAAAATTAGCATTGATACCCATTTCAAGAAGATTAGGGAGGCCATAAAAAAGTTACATGTGGACATTCCCTTCATGAATGCGGTTGTTGACATGCTTGCCCTATTCAAGTACATGAAAACCCTTATGATTAGGAAATATGCCACCGAAGAGTATGAGACAATAAAACTTTCTTTGACCACCTTGGATATCATTCAAAGAAAAATGCCTAAAAGACATATGGCCCTATTCCTTTGAGATTGTGTGCTATTTAGGTGGCAATGCATGCAGAAAAGGTCTTGCTAACATAGGCGTTGTTATTTTGATTATTACTTTTTATCTTTGGAGGAAATTAGTGTTTGTTGATATGCTTCGCACTGCCATGACCATTCAGTTGGCAGATACATCTATGATGAAGCATATGGGTATCCTTGAAGATATACCTCTAAGGGTTGAGAAAGATATCTTCCATGTGATTTTGTGATCACTAAAATCAAGGAAGATTTACGTTACCCACTCATTTTTTGTCGTCGCTTCTTAGCCACTACCAAAGCCTTGATTGATGTTGAGGCAAGAACCATTCTTCTGTGACTTGAAAGATAGACCCTAGAGTTTAGGTTGTTTGAAAGTATGAGGAGACCGATCTTCAAGAGGAGGTCTACCTCCTTGATTGTGTTGACAATATTTCTTAATTAAGGCAAGAATGGTAGTTATACCCTCATGGCCCCTTCAGAATGTGGTTTTGAATATGAGAAATTGGATCAATGCAGTGCTCATCTACAAAACTTTGAATAAGTCTCTGATGGAGAACTTCAAGACCTTAAGATGGTCTATGTTTTATAAGAGAAACGTAAACCCCCTATGGTCCCAGAAATGAAACCCCTCCCAAAAGGACCTAAATATGTTTTTCTTGACAAACTACAAATATGTCATGTCATGATTAAATCTAAACTTCCTTTTGAGTAGTAGGACAAGCTCATGGCTGAACTAAGAAAAAGGAGAGCTCCCTAGGATATAAAATTACTGAATTGACATAGATCAATCAATCCATGTGCATGCATAAAATCCATATGATAGAAAAATAGAAACCATCATGGCACCCTTAATGAAAATAAAATCCAATCATGAAAGAGGTTGGCGGATCGAAGTTTATCAAACTTTTGACTGAAAGAATCATCTGTCCCTTCTCTAACACCCCTTGGGTTATCCCTATCCAAGTGATCCCCAAGAAAAAGGAAACTAATGTTGTATAGAATGAATAGAATGAGCTCATCCCTATCCATACTATTACAGGATGGAGGATGTGTATTGACTATAAGAAACTGAACAAGACCACTAGGAAATATCACTTACCTCTTCCCTTTCTTGATCATCTACTAGAACACCTTTCCCATCAACAATACATTTACTATCTAGATGGTTATTTAGGTTTCTATCAGATTCCCATTCATCTTGAAGATCAAGAAAAGATAACCTTCATTTTCTCATTTGGCACATATTCATTTAGGAGAATGCCCTTTGGGTTGTGTAATGCCCCAAAGACCTTCTAGTAGTGAATGTCCACTATTTTTGTCAGGTTGACTAATACTATTATGGATGTGTTTATGGATGACTTCTGCGTTTATGGATTTTTTTTTACTCTTGCCTTAGACACCTATTCCTTGTCCTGGAAAAGTGTGAAGAAGCACACTTGATTTTAAATTAGGAAAAATGTCACTTCATGGTGAGAAAAGGAATTTCTCTAGGTCATAGAGTTAGCAACCAAGGCATAGAGGTGGATATTGAGGTGATCATCAAAGTCCCCCTCCCACTTCTATCAAGGACATTTGTGCCTTCCTTGGGAACGTTGGATTCTATCAATGTTTCATCTATGATTTTTCAAAAATCACCAAGCCTCTCATCAACCTCCTCAAGAAGGATGTCCCCTTCACATTTGACTAGGCTTGCATGACTAGTTTCCTTTGCCTTAAGGATGATCTTACCTCTACCACCATTATTCATGCGCCAGATTGGTCTTTGCCTTTGGAAATAATGTTTGATGCTAGTGATTTTGATGTTGGTTCTAATCTTATACTATGTGTTGATAAGAAACACCATGTCATTTACTATGCATCCAAGACCTTATATGATGCGCAGTGGAACTACACAACTACTGAGAAGGAAATGTTATCCACTGTCTATGCCTTTGATAAGTTCTTCTCTTACCTCATTGGATTCAAGGTTATTGTTTACACATTCCATGTCGCCATTAGATATGACCACAAAGGATGCCAAACCAAGTATCATTCACTGGATCCTTTTACATTAGGAATTTGATTTAGATATACTTGATAAGAAAGGTTGTGAAAATGTTTTCGATGACCATCTTAGCCACCTATGCTTGTATGAGGACAATGGAGTCCCCATTAATGATTCTCTATTGGATGATAAATTGCTGAAGGATGAATCCAACTACCCATGGTTAGTAGATTATGTCAATTATCTTGTTGTAGGTGTCCTACACCTTGATTACAAGGAACATAACAAAGAAAAAAAATTACATTATGTCAAGCACTATTATTGCGGTGATCGTTATATTCTTAGAGTGTGCACAAATAGTCATTATGAAAGGTGTGTTATTCAGGAAGAGGCTCATGAAAATCCCGAACAATGTCATTCTTGCCTCGTCGAAAGCCATATTAGTTCTCAGAAAAAAAAACCAAAAAGGTTCTCCAATCTGGTTTCTTTTGGCCTACCTCATTCAGAGTTTCTTTTGAGTTTGTATTAGACTATGATCAATGCCAAAGATCTAGAAATATTTCTAAAAGAGACCAAATTTCCATGACCTCTTGGCAAGAGAAAGAGAAAGAGATCTTTGATGTCTGGGGGTGGATTATATGGGACCCTTTCCTTCTTCTTATAGGTACCAATATATCCTAGTGGTTGTAGACTAAATTTCAAAATGGATATAATTCATCCCCACCAAGACGTGTGACTCCAAATCTGTTAGGAAGATTTTCAAAGACATCATCTTCCCTTGGTTTGGGGGTGCCTTGCACCGCTATTTCAGACAGGGGGGTCTAATTTTTTAGAGTAGAGTTTTGAATGATTACTAAATAGATAAGGATTCCACCATAAATTCACCTTTCCTTACTGCCCTCAGACTAGTAGTCTAGTTGAGATTTCAAACTGACATATTAAGTCCATCCTAGAAAAAATTGTCAACTGCACTAGGATATACTAGACTTTCAAAATCAATGATGCCTTGTGGGTATACAGTGGCAAATCTTGTCATGTATCCATAGAGTTGGAGCAAAGGCTAGTTTGCAACTCGACCGATGAACATCCTGATGTGAATTTTGGAAAATGGCTTTTGAGTGCTTAAATATTCGATCTAAGTGCTTCTGATTTTTTTCTAAGATTAATTACAAGTCATACAATTATTATAAGTGATTTATAACATGATTCTAATAGATTAACATCATATCACAAAAATGTGCACTATTGACTTTGACTTGTCTTTTCTCCAAATTGATATGCGCAAGTTAGGGCATTTGGAGTGTGTCTATACCTAATCTGAAATCACTCCAAGTAGAGACATTAGAAACAAATAAGTGAAATGGTTTAGTCATCATCAAAATAAGGGTTTAGTCAATTTAGACCCTGAGTCAACAGCTATAACATTTTATAATATAAATCTTTAGCACATTTTGCATTGCTTACATATATGTAGATGTAGAAAAAAATGCAATAATGCATGTGTCTAAGTCAAAAATTAATATTAAAATACATTAATGGTAGTGATAAATACTTAATCATATTAAAGATAGTACTAAAATATATTAACAACTAGACTTATGATAAAGTATGTGTACCAAGAAGTATGTTGTTCGTTATTTTTTTTAGTAAATAAATTTGTGAAAATAGCACACATTTTCCAATATACTTTTACAAAATCATACGACTTGCGCAACAACACCATACCAAAAAAGCCACAATTAACACTTTTTATATATATTTTTAGCACAGTGTGACCCAAATTTCTAGGCAAAAAGGCTGCTAGTGTGGCTGCATGATTGCATGCATTCACTAATACAATGAGATGTTGACGCCCAACCACCCACCACCCACCATCAACCACCCAATTGCATTTAATTTTTCATAGATAAATAAAAAATAACTAATTTTAAATTCAAATTTTAAGTGACAACGTGACAAAATCAATTTAATTTAATAAAGTGACATTGCATTTAATTTCCATTTTCGCTTTCTTCATTTAAGGGTTTGATTTCTTCATTTAAGGATTGAAACATTATCCAAATTAAGTCAAATTTTGCACAGAGGCTAATTAAGGCATGTATATTCTGATTATGCAATTTGAATTTCCTTTTGAATACTTTTGATGCATTATTTAATCAAATCTTAGTTTCTTTTTCCTCATGCATTAATGGCATTAGAATTATCCAAATTTAGTAAAATTTCATCCACAAGTTATCATTGATGTGTTGAATACGAATTTACTTTTATTTTCATCTTTTGGAGTTATTTATCTTTATTATTCCACTTATATTGATTTTTCACATTTTCTCTCCCCTAAACTCACAGTATATATTCAAGGTGTCCATATTTGATGAAAATTGACATACATGCTATTTTTAGGATGTAGATTACAAATTTGAAGTTTTTTTTTTACTTTTCTATTTTTTTATGAGATATGTCATATTTGATATTTATGGCCCTTTATTACATTATTAATCTCATATATCCTTATTATTACTATTATTCCTTCAATTATGTTCCAAAACTTCATATTACTCTCCTAAGAGTTATGTGTGGTTATTTGCATGAATTATTGTGAAATATCACATATCAAATGTGACACATTTTATGTGTCTATTACTGGGCCTAAGACTAATGTGAAAACATGTATTAACTCAAGGGAATTTTACTTAACATATTTTTTGTCTCTACTTTGTTTGGTAAATACAAAAAGGTCAAAGTTCTAGGGTAGGGTTGAAGATCTAGTACGTTACAACACACCACCCCTTAAAGGGATTTCATTCTCAAAATCAAAACAACCATATAAAAGGCAAACAACTATTCACGACCCCTTAAAGGATTTATCTATGTAAGGAAAACTATAGTTTAGGACAAGAGTTCCACCACAATTCCCTACATCCATCCATACAAGCATCATGAAAAAAGGAAACATTAACTTATAAAACCAAACTATGGATCACCTTATTCATGATCCTCCCCATGAACTTCTTCACCATCTAAAGTAAAAACTCTTGCATCTCTCCTTTCCATAGGTCTTCTACCATTATTGTTTCCATTATTCTAATGAGGTACTTGAGGTGTTTTTTGTTGAGCCGATACTCTCCCATTATCAAGCTTGGGGCACTTAAGTCAGATGTTCCCACGTTCATTGCAGTAATGACATATCGACACTCTATCCTTTCCTCAAGTAATAGAGTCCTCAGATCGATGATCACCTTTAGGGTGCTTCCTTTTATGATTGTTCTCCTTGTGTGATTGGAAACTGAGATACGATTACACAACTAAGGCCTTATCTACCATATGTTGAAAGGCCAAAGGGATTTGTGGAATAAGAGCGTGACCCACATTCTAGTTAAGTCTTTGAAGGAATAGCTCAGCCCTACGTTCCTCACTCAAACCAATTGCATAATGTTCCAACAATAGAAACTTTTATACAAATGTAGAAAAAGATAGGGAACCTTGCGTCAAATTGTAGAACTCAGCTTCCTTCTTCTTTAGAGTAGTAGTGCATATGTACTTTCAAGGAAAAAGCACCAAAAACTGCTCCCAGGTCATGGTGGAGTTGTCACGAGTCCTTGCAATTCCATTCTACCAAACTCTAGCTTGTCCATAAAGTAGATAAGAAGAAAATCTGACCTTCTAGTGTTGATGACATGTTCTACCATTAAAAGTTCTCTCTAGAGCTAACACCCAATCATCAACTTTATCCACCATCTCTAGATCTCCTTCTCCCTTGAAGGAGGGTGTGTCACGGAACTGTTCTTACTCCAATCCCAATCCTACTACCTAGATAGTAGTAAAAGGATTGAAGCACCCGTCCCTGAGTGGCCCGATAGGATCTATCACACTGGCATATACAATAAGAAATAATAACTCAAAAAATTGGATATTTAAAGAACAACTAACCCTATATGGAGATTTATCCGATTTCTTCTTTGTCATTAGAGTATGTAGAGTGTGGAAGTGATCTTATTCAATATTCCATTTGTATTGCCTAAAATCAAGAAAATCGAGACACAATCACGCAATTGCACAATACGTTATTAAAATCAAGCATAGCGATTTATAACAAAATAGTATACTTGGAAAGACTTATATTCAAAAGAATAACAAACAATTTGCAAAACCAACATTTATTCGACAAGTTTTTCAAGCAATTTGACTTTTATTATGAGTTCCCATTACGATGTAATTCGAGAAGCATGCTTATATATTTTGTGTGACTCTATTACCCCGACGCGATGGGGAAGGTCACTAGGCTCCTTCTCACCATAGGAACATAGGAAACCAATGTACAAGTCCCACCTCTCAATGAGGGGGTTGCTTGCACCCAATATCAACATTATCAACATTATCAACATGATCATAATTATCAATATACGGGAAGTCATAATGGGCATGCAATTTATGTTTTCATGTTTTTCAATAGAAAAATGGAAGACTAGTCATAGAGAACAATATCTCATCGAAGGAAATAGCCAAGTATACAGTCAAGAGATACATAAAAGTATCTTCAATACAATCAAGGAGGAGTTATATAATAGTGTACCTTTCACGAAGATTTTGAGTAAAGATCATGAGTAATAGGTCGACCCTTCGAGTTAGATCCTAAAACACCATATTTGTATCAAGGTCAAGATCAAGATTTTTGGAAATCTCGTTTCAATATTCAAGATTAGGGTTACACTTTCCGAAGATTAGGGTTCACCATCAATGGAGATAAGACCCAAAGCAAAGTGCCTACACGCGGACTTTGCCAGGGAGACCCTCTTTCACCCTACCTTTTCATTTTATGTGTGGAAGCATTTTCATCTTTGATTTCTATAGCTACATGTGAAAACCTCCTGCATGGCATCAAGCCAAGTAGGGGGCGCCATCTATCTGACACCTTTTTTTCACAGATGATAGCCTACTCTTTGCTAGAGCCAACACTACTGAATGTCTGAAGATAGCTGAAATTGTCAGCCAATATGAACAGGCATCGGGTCAAAAGATTAATTTCTCTAAGATGGAGGTTGTCTTCAGCAAGGGGATTGCGGCAGACAGGCAGGAGGAATTGAGACAGCTCCTTGGGGTGAGAGTTGTAGACAGGCATGCTAGTTACTTGGGCCTCCCGACAGTGGTGGGTAGATCAAAAAAGCAGGTGTTCAGCTATATCAAAGACAGAGTTTAGAGGAAGCTCCAAGGGTGGTCGGAAAAGCTTCTGTCAAAAGCAGGGAAGGAAGTCCTCATCAAAGCGGTAGCCCAAGCAATCCCCACATATGTCATGAGCATCTTCCAGTTACCGGCGGGTACTATAGAAGAGATCAAGCGGATGATCACAAGATTCTGGTGGGGAGCAAAAGACAAAGAAAGGAAAATATCATGGATGAGTTGGGTGAACATGTGCAGACCAAAGAGACAAGGGGGTCTTGGTTTTAGGGATCTCTATACCTTTAACCAAGCTCTCCTGGCAAAGCAATTGTGGCGGCTAGCAAATTCACCACACTCTCTTGTGGCTCGAGTTCTCAAAGCAAGGTATTTTCCACTGACGACCATATGGGAAGCAAGAAGGGGACACAATTCTAGTTTTCCATGGAGGAGTCTGTGGGGAGCAAAGGCACTGCTACAAGAAGGAACGCAATGGTGGGTGGGAGATGGAATGCAGGTGAATATCTGGGATGATAGATGGCTGACAAATGAGGGGGAAATGATTGCACATTTCAATAGGGAGGATGGACCAGAGATTACAAAAGTCAGGGATCTTATGACGGAAGATGGCTCTCAGTGGGACGTAGGGAAAATCAGTGAGTGTTTTCCAGCGAGCTACGTAAAAAGAATCCTTGCCATACACCGCAGCATGAGGAACCCCGAGGATACTTTGATGTGGTGGCCTTCAAAGGACGGGGAGTTCACCGTTCGTTCTGCTTACTGGATGGGGCTGCTAGGGAAGGATGAGGCGAGAAGGTTTGTACAACAGCAGGGGGACACACTATGGAAACATATATGGCACGACGGATGGGGCCCGAAGATAGCGCATTTTCTTTGGCGGGCAAGCATGGGGAGTCTAGCGGCAAGGGGGCGTCTCTTTGACAGATACTGTGTGGAGGACGGCACGTGCATGCTTTGTGGGGAGGAGAAGGAGACGATCCCTCACATGCTTTTCCGCTGCCCAAGTGCAGGGGAGGTATGGGAGCAGACGTGAGGGATGAGGACATTGTCTCATCCTTGACAACAACTCTGGTGGGTAGGCCAACACACAAAGCTGAACTAATGGTAGAGGGCATGTGGACAACATGGAAAATATGATGTACTAGGATATTCCAAGGCAATGAGGTGGGCAGCGGCTACCTTCTACGTGGGGCGTTGACGATGGTGAGGCAGGATGGCAAGGGGAGCAAGAAGAGGAGGGGAGGTGAAGGACGACGGGGGACTTCACATGGCATCCGATGTAGGGATGACAGAGGGCAGTAGGATGGGGGGGGGAGATGACGGCGTCCACCAGCCAGTACAGGTTCTGGATTGGCGGGATAGGAGCGGCGAACGTTACCCTGACGATCAGTAGACCGGGGGAGAGTCATGCGTCGCGGATCAGGTGGAAGGCGTGGTGAATAACGGGAAGCTGCCGGCCACGAGCTGTAGGTGGAGGAAACCTGTGCATGGGAAAATAAAAATTAATGTGGATGGCTCGGTAGGTGAGGACGAAGGAGTGGGAACGGGTCTGGCTGCTAGGGATGAGACAGGATGATTGGTGGGTATTGTGGGGAAGAAAGTCACCCGAGGAATGGGAGTAGCCATCACCGAAATGCTAGCAGTGAGAGCAGCACTCATATGGGCAAAGGAAGCAGGATACAACATCATAGAGGTCGAGACGGACTCAATGGAAGCAGTTCAAGCATGCACATCTAAGAAGCAACGACGGGACTACCTAGGAGCAATTGGTGAAGACTTCAAAGTGTTGCGAGATTAGTTTTTTTCTTGTAGTTTTGCTTATGTCAATCATAGGTGTAATAGGGTTTCCCATGAGGTAGCCAATCTAGCACGTAGAGGTCTAGTAGCTAGTTTTTCATACACGCATTCTTTTCCTTCAAACTTGTTAGATCTTGTAAACCTTGACTTATCTCGCTAATTGTTTTTGTGTCGGGGAGCCCACCTTGGGTTTCCCGTCCCACCCTAAAAAAAAGGGTTACACTTTCCGATGTCTACCTTAGGGTGAGGCCATCCACTTATAATTCATACTATATCAATATGTTTAACATTATTCAAGTGTCAAGAATATTTTGAGTGTGAATGAGCTACTTAGGTTTTCTAGGATCATATGTGTAAACCCTAATTTATGGTCATTATCCAAGTCATCATTAAATTTCTAGTTCATCATAATGATACTTAGTATAATTGGAATTTAAAGATTAGATTGATGGGTCAAAAATATATCAAGGGTTTTGCAAGATTAAGATCAATCATCATAATATTAAGGTTAATCCCTAGTTCAATGTGAATGATTAACATTTTAGGGGGAATGAGTTATAAGATCATATTTAAACTCATATTAATCAAGTTTGGCTTCAAGATGATCATTATAGTCAAATATCATGATTTCAAGGGATTAATCACTAAAATAGAGTCATTTGACAAATTAAATAAGCAAGAGATAAAGATTTAATTATATCAGTGAGCATCATTTGGAATCAGGTTTCAAAAGTATTTTGAATTATTTCACTAGATTTTTCTGATCAAGATTGATTATTTATTCAAATTATTTGGAGATAGGATGCATTTTCTACAATTACAACAAGATTTGGACATTGATATGGATTTTTGAATAGAGGGGAGATATTTACATTATTTGTCAAAATCGAGGGCAGTTGGATCAAGATTGGGTGGTACAGATCACGGCACAAGGCTCACTAGTCTAGGATCTGGTTCAATCTCTATTTGGTTGGTTTATTGATTCGACTAGTTCATCCCTCTGATAATTGGTTCATACGCTAGCAGTTCGGTTCAACTAGACTGGTTGGTTCCTCTTGAACCAAGTGGTTTGGGGACTTCTCCTCCCTCATTTAGGCCTTGCACAAGCCACCAAGGCAGGCGGAGGAGCTCACGGGTGAGGAGCAGCTCTAGGAGCATCAGTGGGCGAGGGAGTCAACCAAGGTGCCACCCAAACATATCTCCATCTTGCGAACTGGAAGAGCACCTTAGGTGGTGGCCCGATGCTTGATAACACCAAATTTTGTGATGTTTTTGGCCCTTATTTTGTTATCAAAACTTCCATTTTAAACTATTTTCCTCTCCTTTTTGTAGTGTTTTTGAATAAACAGGCCACACGATGCTATTAACTCAATTTTATTATCTTTTGCAGAGTTTTCCTGGGTTTTTAACACATTTATCGTCAAAAAGGCCCGTCCCGGCCCACGAACACGTTCCACCTGCATCAGCCTCCTTACCAACCAGCTGGTCGATACAATCACTGCCCGATACACTGCCGTGCGACATGAGGGCACCGCGCAAGAGGAAGCGGATGAGCACACGCCTTCTACCTGATAGGGAGCCGAACCCGCCACGAATGCTGAAGCATGTCGCACGATACATGCCACCCACTGGAAGGCGCCACTCATCACCACGACCGACAGCCCGACATCCTTGTGTCGGGCGACACACATATGAGGCACCCCTGAAGCCACAATATTGGAGCTGAAGGAGGACACATGGCGTCCGGAGAACCATAACTTCCCCCAACCACTCCCTATAAATAGCAGCTACAGGTAGCTGAAAAGAGAGTTCGGAAATTCTCAAAAAGCCAGCCAAGGAAAGCATCTGGATTTTGCGTGTCGTGCCTCAGAGGTGTGTTGGGCAATTCTAGGTGAGCACTTCCCCATCCCGAGAGGGAGGGAATGGTTCACTTAGATTCGGCCTGGGCATCGTTGTAGGCCGATATCGGCCAACAAGAACGCCCGATAGGAGTACTGATACCTGGAAGCAACACTCTAGCCCGACACGATACCGAACCCCGATACGCATCACCAGCAGTGGCGTGTCACCCGAGAGGGTTCCGCCCGACATGATCATATCGGGCCAGGGCGCCCCACGCGGTACATCCACCCATCGTGAGCGTGTCGCCCAAGAGGGTGTGCCGCCCGACACATGTGTATCGGGCAAGGCTCCTGCCCGGTATCGGGCTGGAAAGTCTGCTGCTATTTTCCGCCCTTCTAAATCAAGAAGGTGACACTTATCTTACTTATCTCAGTCATTTACTTCCTTTATTTATGCAATGTAATCAGACCCTTATATGTTAATGGAATTGGAAGAGTTTTAATTATTTGCTGATGTATGTTTGGTACCATTTGTTGATGATTGCTATGTTTAACATCTGAACTCTAGCTTGTACGCTTGGATCACGTTTCGATTAGCTACCGAATCGTGTTTTCCCGTTGCAACAACCTTGAGAGAGGTGTTGTGGCTCTAGTGTTTGGTCTGATACTGGAGTACGAGAGTGCCCAGGATCAGAGCTACTTTAGTGACCTTTCCACCCTAACTTAAGTCCAGCAACCTCTAGAGGAGTGTTGATGCTTGGTTAGAGGTACCCACTTCGAGAGGAGGGGTACAAGATGTTTCTGATGCCGCTTGTTTTATCGACGCTTTCTCCTTCATTCCTTACTATAGCATTAGTATTATATCTTTGTTTCCGTTGCACGAAAACCCCTAAAAACTGATAAATTCTTAAAACCTTATTTTTCCTCGCAGCTCCATTTGGAGATAGTTTTCTTTTGTTTTATTGGTCCTATCCTGATGTTCCCTTGGGGAATTTTATCATCTCCTTACCCTTTCCGTAGTGTAACGTGTCAATTTTGTGTTCTCAACACTACCACCCTTGTCCCTGTGTTTGACCATGTATATCTACTTCGACCCCGTAAGCAAAGTTGTGGGGGCGTAGAAGGTTTCGGGTTATAAATGTAAAAGTCCGACTACTTCAAATCCGCTCCACTTTTGGACGCGCGATTTAGGCCGGTCAACTGTTTGGCGCTGTTGTCGGGGACAAGGCAAAACGGTACTGTTGACAAACCTGAATCCACTAACTACACTCCAGTGCCTCAAGCTTAGAAATAAGCTTGACATCACTCTCTTTTTCCCTATTTATTATTATTTAAACCTGAAATAAGTAATTCATATTATTGATACAGATTTTTCTAACTTAATTTTACATGCTATTCAGGTGATCAGAGGGAAGACCTTCAGCTAACCTGAGCACTGAGGCCATCAAACATGCCGCCTCGTATTGAACAACCTCTTTCAGAAGATGAACACCAAGGCAGAGCTAAACATCTCTCGAACACAAATCAAGGCCGAGACGAGGTTTCAAACCAACCAAACTTGGTTGAATAGTTATTTGCTTTTATAAAGAGACAAGATACAATCATTAACCAGCTAGCGCAGAGTGCGCTTCCCAATCCAGGAGTTCTAAATTCCATGAAGCTCCAGATGGTGATTTGTAGACACGCCAATGTCGAATTGATCAACAGTTGGCCCAGATGGCCGACTTGATGAAGAACCCTTTGAGAAAGATACTCTCCATCCCAGAATCTGCCAGAATGGCAGTACTGAGATCTGGGAGGACAGTGGAGCGAAATGAGGAGGCCAGACCAGAACCTGAATCAAGGATTGTGGGTGTGAATCCCATAGAAAATGAAAACCGACAATCTGATGCCAGAGAGCCTGAACAGAGATCCTTTGAGGAGCTACCTGGTGGGAGACACCCTTACGCTCCCAGGTTACCCTTTCCATACAAGTTGATAAAAGCAAACCTAAAGAAGTGCCACGAAAGGTTCATGGAATCAATCAAGAAACTTTATCTTGAAGTTCCCTTTTTGGACACCTTAGAGGAGATGCCATCTTATGCCAAGTTTCTCAAAGATCTGATTACTAAGAAAAGAAGAGGAGGAAGAATTGAAATTGTGCATCTAGCAGTTGTGTCCTTTGCTTTCGTAAAACCGGATCTACCCAACAAAAAGAAAGATCTTGGGGCTTTCACAATCCCTTTCGCCATCAGAGATAACGTAGAACGGAAAGGTCTTGTTGACTTAGGTGCTAGCATCAGCCTTATGCCCCTAAGCTTCACGCAGAGATTAGATTTAACTGATATGATTAGAACCAATATGAGAATTGAGCTAGCAGATCATACCTTCAAAAGACCCATTAGTGTTGTTGAGGATGTGCCAATCCGGGTAGGTAATTTCTTCAATTTGTGTGATATAGTTGTCATTGACACCGTGGAGGACCGCCATTGTCCTATCATCTTTGGACATCCTTTCCTAGCTACAGTAAGGGCGTTAATCGATGTTTCTGAGGGGATAATCACTCTAAGGGTCAGAAACGACCACTTGGATTTCAAGGTGAAGGATGCGATGAGAGGACCTTCCCTGTCAGAGTCCGCTTGCTTTGCGGACAACTACGACCAGTTCTGTGAGGATATAAAAGAAGACATCCATATGATAGACCCCCTTATGAAGGCAATAAGCAGTCATGATTCTGACTTTGAAAGTCCAAAAGTTGCGGAGTGTCTCAGCTTTCTTACCCTATCTGAAGAAGATTTGAGCAATGAGGATGAGGTGGTGGAATATGTCAAGTATGCCTCTCTTGAGGGGGTGCCACAAGAAAAGACATCCATGGCCAAACCTGAATTGAAGTTGTTACTTGAAGGGCTGAAATATGAATTCCTAGATCAAGAGGACAGGAACCTTGTCATCGTCAATGCCAATCTTACAGAAGATCAGTTGGACAGACTTCTCGAGGAGTTAAGACTCGACCAGTGGGCTAGAGGATACTCAGTGGAAGACATCAAAGGCCTTAGCCCTGCTTTATGTATGCATCACATCAATATGGAGGAATCGGCCAAACCGCTGGCTCAACCCCAGCGAAAGTTGAATCAGATGCTGAAAGAAGTCATCAAGAAAGAGGTAATCAAGTTGAGGGATGTGGGGATCATATACCTGATCAGTGATAGTAGCTGGGTAAGGCCGATCCACGTAGTACCCAAGAAGGGCGGTATGACACTAGTAAAAGGAGATAAGGGAGATGAGGTGGCGGTTAGGACCGTCACGGGATGGAGAATGTGCATTGATTACAAGAAGCTAAACCAAGCTACAAAAAGGATCATTTTCCACTACCTTTTATTGATCAAGTTCTTGAAAGATTAGCGCATCATGACTTTTTCTATTTCTTGGATGGTTTTTTAGGATTTTATCAGGTCCCCATCTTTCCAGACAACCAAGAGAAGAAAACCTTTACCTACCTCTACGACACCTGTGCCTTTAGAAGGATGCCCTTCGGCCTCTGCAACTCTCCCGCTACGTTTCAACGCTGCATGATATCAATGTTCTCAGATTTTCTGGAAGATATCGTGGAGGTTTTCAGGGATGATTTCTCTGTCTATGGAAAGGACTTCGATACCTGCCTGAAAAACCTCTCTTTGGTTCAACAAAGATGTGAGGAGAAGAGTTTGGTTTTAAATTGGGAAAAGTGCCATTTGATGGTACGAGAAGGCATCGTACTGGGACATAAAGTTTCAAGGTGTGGCATCGAGGTGGACATTGGCAAGGTCGAAGCCATATCCATCTTCGTCCACCAAAGTCCATGACGGGAGTGAGGAGCTTCCTCAGACACACCGGATATTACTGAAGATATATAAAGGACTTCTCAAAGATTTTAAAACCATTGTCCAATCTACTGGTAAAAGATGTTGAACTTGTTTTCTCTAATGATTGTCTAACTGCTTTTCAGGCTTTGAAGAACACTCTTGTCTCACCACCCATCCTCCAAGCTCCAGATTGGGATTTACCGTTCGAGCTTATGTGCGACGCCAGCGACTATGCAGTAGAAGCGGTCATGGGGAAGAAAAAGGATAAAAAGCACCATGTGATCAGCTACGCTAGTCGCACGTTAGACGAAGCTCAGGTAAATTATACAACTATGGAAAAAGAAATGCTCACAATCGTCTTCGCTTTTGATAAGTTCAGGTCGTACCTCATTGGGGCAAAGGTCAAAGTATACACAGATCATTGGGACATAAGATATCTTATGCAAAAGAAAGATACAAAGCCCATACTATTGAGGTCGGCCTTATTGCTATAAGAGTTCAACCATGAGATTATCGATAAAAAGGGTGCAAAAAATGTGGTCGATGACCACTTAATAAGAATTGTTGCCGAAGGACAGGGGGCAACGCCCATTAATGACAACTATGCCGACGAAGCTTTAATGTTGATTGAAACCAAGGAATAGGACTTACCCTGGTTCACAGATATCTATAATTATCTTTCTTGTGGAGAATTGCCCCCTGACATCACCTATAACCAGAAGAAGAAGTTGTTTGTGGATATGAAAAATTACTATTGGGACGATCCTCTCCGTTTCAGAAGATGTGATGATAAGTTGTACCGGAGATGCATTCCCGAAGAAGAAACCCCAAACATTCTGAAAGAGTGCCACACCTCCCCTTACGGAGGTCATCTGGACAGCGAAAGGACTGTTGCCATGGTGCTACAATCAGGTTTTTACTGGACCTCTTTATTCAAAGATGTTGCACAGTTTGTAAAGGTCTGTAAAGAGTGCCAGTCGATGGGAAATATAGGGTGAAGGAACGAGATTCCAATGGAAAATTGGATTGAAGTAGAGATCTTCGACGTATGGGGGATTGATTACATGGGGCCATTTCCCCCATCAAGGGGGTATCAGTACATTCTAGTGGCAGTAGATTATGTATCAAAATGGGTAGAAGTTGTTGCAACCCAAACATGCGATGCTAAGTTAGTGATCAAGCTGTTTGAGAAAACAATTTCCCTCGGTTCGGTGTACCACACACTGTAATAAGTGACGGTGGGTCGCATTTCGGAGAAAGACAATTTGAATCACTCCTACGAAAGTATGGAGTTAAGCACAAGATTGCTACACCCTACCACCCACAGACTTTCGGGCAGGTAGAGGTTTCGAATAGACAAATCAAGCAGATTCTGGAAAAGACTGTCAGGCGGACGAGGAAGGATTGGTCAATGAAACTTGACGACACACTTTGGGCCTACAGGACTGCCTATAAAATGCCCATTGGAACCACCCCCTATAAGTTGATCTATGGAATGTCTTGTCATCTACCACTTGAGATGGAACACAAGGCCCTTTGGGCAATCAAATTCTTGAATATGGATCTTGAGAAAGTAGGAGAAAAGAGATTCTTGCAGTTACAAGAGCTTGAAGAATTAAGGATGCATGCCTATGAGAATGCAAAAATATATAAACAAAGGACGAAGGTGTGGCATGATGCCCACCTGAGGAGGAAGGACGTAAGTGAAGGTGATAAAGTTTTATTATTTAAGTCATCCATTCGTCTTTTTCCAGGAAAGTTATAAACGAGATGGTTGGGACCGTTCATGGTATCAAAGATATACCCCTCCGGAATGATGGAGCTTTATGACAAAGATGATCTGACCAAGGTCTTTCAAGTAAATGGGCACATGGGAAAAGGTACTATGAAGACAAAGCTTTTGTTAGGAGGGCAGAGATCGACTTGCAAGACATGGATATTGTTGAAGGCTAAATGTGAAGGACCTAAACTGGTTGAGTTGGCGACGTAAACTACAATGCTCCTCGGGAGGCATCCCGAGCTTTTATTTTTCCTAGAATAGGACATTATTTACGTTATTGCAAGACAAAAATTATGAACATTTGGACTGTAATAAAGCCCGAGTCAGGGCATGCACCACATGCGCTGACTCTCCTATTTCTATGGGCCACCGCTCTGTTTTATGGACCTCGATGAGTAATACTATCTAAGGCTTGGAGCTTTACCTCAAGCCAATGATGTTTTACCCATCAACCGTCCTTCACTTTGTTTTTAAGTCTTTTTTTCCCATTTTTATTCTGAACCTTCGTATCGGGCGGCAACTCAACTGGCGCACAGAATGCACCCATATCAGGCGGCGGTATATCGGGCATAGCATAAGCCGTGTCGGACGACACGCCCGGACGACAAGCTCCTGTATCGTGAAAGATGCATAATTACCCTTGATTAGATGGATGGGACCGTTCATCTCGGGAATGGCTTGTCTCTACGGCCGACTGGTGTCCCAGATTTACCTATTTTACTCCCAGTTAGGATTGCTATATATAGTATGGAGGTTTTACAGTGTCGGGCAATTACTTTTGTTCTTCTAGCCACCCGTATCATGTAGTAATTTCTCCCTTTGCTCTTATGTCGGCCAGAGTAGCTTCATATAGCAAAGGTATAGCTCGACAACCTGCTTGCCCGACACAAGCTTCTTATCACACGCAGCGTATCGGGTGGATGACTTTAGTTGATTTTACTTGTGTCGCCTGAAACGTGTGTCACGCGATATGTTTTTCATACACATTTGCCCGATATGCCATATCGGGCGATGACTGTGTCGCCCATCTTGTGCCGCCTCGCTTGTTTTATTGTCAGGCGAAATGTTGTTTTATCAGGAGGCCCTATCGGAGACTTTGTTTCTCACGATCGTATCACCCGACACACCCATGCCAAGCAACGAGCCTAATGCACAATTCTCCTTGTATCGTCCAAGTTTTGTATCGCCCAAGATGTTCTTTTGGTGAACGATACCCGTACCTCGTATCAGGAATAAGCCTACGGTGATTTTAGTTTGAAGGCTTCGAATCGCCCGACACCAGCATATCGGGCAAGCATCGTTTCGCCCATTGTTATGACCCAATATGGTGGTATCAGGTAGTTTTGTATCAGACCAAATCTTTATCTTGCAATCAATTTTAACATTTAATTGATCAATGAATTTGTTTTATGCTGACAGAAATGGCCCGTACAAAGCGAACTGTCATTCGAGTTGACGAACATGGCAGAAGAATTGACACCAAGGTTGCAGTAGAAGCAACAACTGTCAGGCAGAAATGCCTGAATCCCGAGGTGGATGGGCCATCAACCGCTGAAAAGAGAACAAGGATGGGAGGAGTGGCAACTCCAACTATAGCTCCAACTACAGCGGCAGAACCCCTGGATCACACACCAGGAAGGTTCGTGCCAAGAGATGATGAGCATGGATGACGATATGCAGAATTGGGGATTAAACTTTACAGGCCAAGTAGATTCTGCCATCAGTCATCCTTCATTCAATTGGGGATTTTTGAAAGACTGGAGAATGTCTTGGCCGCGACAGGATTGAGGAAGATCTGCCTCAGCCGGTCTGTCTCCTACACCGAACTCACAAGGGAGTTCATGTCGTCTCTCTGCCGGGTGAAGAATACTGCTGAGGCGGTTGAAGAATATGGCGGAGCAGACAGACTGCAAGGGTGGCTTTACAACTCGGAGCACGTCATTTCTGAAAAGCTGCTCAACGAGATCTTCTCTTCCAGTGAGGAAGAGAAGAAGCTACTGAATAATGGTGAAAGGATCACCGAAGGAGACGGGTTCAACCCCGTGGAGCTCTGGAAGCAGCTGACCGGTGAATCATCATACAAGCCGGGAAGCAAGGTGGCGGCAGTGCACTCCTATTTCTGGAGGATAGTGCACAAGCTGGTAGCATGCCTACTTTTCAGCAAAAATGAGTCCAACAACATCTACACTGAAGAACTCCACCTAATGTGGCACATGATCGAGGACAAGGTGATCAATCTGGGGCATTTCCTGCTGAACAAGCTGCACCCGATAAAGGATTCCACCTAGGAATATTGCATGGGTGGCATCGCCAATCTGATCGCGGTTGGGTTAGGATACCTGAGGGAACTGCGCAGCCTTTCGAGGACTAGAGGCGACGAGTTGATCGACCTCAAGTACATAATGAGGGTTGGCATCATAAAGAAGGAGGGGAGAAGCTACTTCTACAAGTTCGCAAGGACAAGCACCCTCCTTCCACTCCCTCACTGCGCCACCTACGACCCAGAAAAGCTGGTCTTCACTGCAACAGAAATCGAAGTTGTGGCAGTAGGAGCAGCTTATGCCGCCACCACCAGAATTCAAGAGAGGGCGGCCACAAGAGGAGAGTCAATCCCTCTCGAACCAAGGCAGGGCAAAACTTCAACAACCTTCGCCAAGCTAACCGCCACTCCAGAGCCACCAGCGACAGTAGTTGATAGAGCTTTCGTCACTCCTGCTATACCAGCCGTGGTCACAACAACACCTTTCGTGGTTGAAGAAGAACCGGCGATCATAGAAGTCACCAAGACAATGACGGGAGCTGCCGCAGAAGAGACGGCAATAGCCCCCAAAACTTATGTGCGATCGCTAGAGGCAGAAGAAGTAGCACAGCCGGCCGCCAATGATGGGGTGTTCGCCAAGATCCTTGAGATGGTGCTCGGAGCTGCACAGCTAATGTCGACACCACCACGGGTGTCCCCTATAGCAGTTGCTGAAAAGATCACCGACACCGTGGAGGTGGAGTAGCATCCAACCACACCATGACCATCTCCACCACGATAAGAGGGCGAGGGAGTGATGGCCACAAAGGTACTGACACCTCTCCCAACAGCATCTACCTCACGAACGATCGAGATCGGGTCTACGTCGTCGGGTAGACCCTCATGCGAGAGGAGCATCGCAAGGATGGGAGGGAGATCTACAGGAGCCCCTCTGTTGCTCGGGAAAATGCTAGGGCACGAGCTTGACCACGTGCGGGAGGTAACAGAGAGCCACTCGGCTACGTTTAATTCTCTAACCCGCAAGTTTTTATTTTTCCAATAGCGGCTGAATAGCCAGGAACGGGAACTGCTGACTCTAGTTGGCCTTCCCGGCCAACTAGAGACTCTCAACGCAATGGTTCACCAAGCCCTCCAGCACCTTGACGTGATCGAGGAGAGGCTGAACAAGGAAGATGACCATTCGCGCCGAAGGTAGATGAGAAGGTCTCCATCGCCCCCTGGCTCAGGCTCTCCACCTTCCTTGTCAGCGACTTCCTCAAGAGCATTGTCCTCTTCCTCCTCCAACGGGCCATCCACAATGCCCGAGGAAGGGACACCACAAAAATCGGCTAACGGAGCTCCAGTAGGATAGCCGAGCTCCCACGTTCTACAAGAAACAACTCCCTCAGTCCCCGTGGACATCAACATCGGGGAGGACTCCTCTGATGAATCAGAGGGAGAAGGGGGGACATATGTGCCGCCAATGAAAGACACCCCACCCAGAGGAAGACGC
Source organism: Alisma plantago-aquatica (assembly GCA_963693085.1). Taxonomy (NCBI): domain Eukaryota; kingdom Viridiplantae; phylum Streptophyta; class Magnoliopsida; order Alismatales; family Alismataceae; genus Alisma; species Alisma plantago-aquatica. The sequence continues at coordinate 1,027,453,339 of OY856411.1, read as the reverse complement.
TCGATGGCGGATAAGTTCTCTGTGCCATCGGAGCAACCTTCCTTTAAGATGGCCGACTTCGACAGAAGGGCCATCGGGTACCTGACGATCAGAGACCAGAAATTGTTGAACAAGGTCTTGAGGTCACATGCAGATGAAGAAGACGTCATCTGGAGGGACGGCTACTTCTCCATATGAAGAGGAGCACTCAGAAGCATATTCCACTCACCCGCCGTCATCACCAAAAAGCTGTTCAGCATCCTGGAAGGTGCAATAATAGAGAATATCAGCACCGGGATAGGTCGGAAAATAGTATACAACGCCACCCCGACCTTGGCAAGAAGGCTAATGATGGGAGTACTAGACTCCATTGTGGTGGCCAACATGCTGCAACACATCAAAGAGCATAACACAAACCTCGTTTTGGCCCCGTACAAGCACTGTAACGTATGGTTCCTCTGCATGGCAGAACTCAAGAACTACAATGTCCAGCTGCTGAGCTGCAGCAACAACGAGGTGCCATGCTCCGGGCTTATTTTCAGTCACCCGGAGGACAAACATCTAAGACTTCTACCGATGCGTCTTCTACAAGCTATCAAGCAAGGAGTCAAATGTCACAACGGCATTTGGAACATCTTTTCTATCCAAGGCTTCCCCGTCCAAGAAGAAGAGGGAAGCGGAAACATCACCTTTATCGTTTTGCGTTTCATGGAGCTGCTCAACATATTTGGATACATGAGACACCTCCAGGGCCAAAACTTTTACGACCTCAGGAGCATATACGCCCTACTGCTGATCAAAGACGGATGTTATTTCCGAGATGCAGGGGTACCAGAGAGGCTGCTGGATAGCGATCAAGAAGAAAAATCTTCACAACCCAGTAGCACCCTAGAGAAAGAAGCCGAGATGCAAACTGACACCTATGGGGCAAGAAAGCAGTTAGAGATTCTCTGGGAAGTGCATGGATTTGAAGACCCTATTTCACCTGAAACTTTAGAGGAACTGATCAACAATTTCGACCGCTTCTCGTGCGCTACACTCACGCAGGAGCAGGTCAACGTAATTCTTCTGAAGTTAGCTGATTCTACCCCGAAAGATGTAATCTACAAGGTAGGCAGTGTCATAGTCCCGGTGGATGACTTAAGGGACATGGTAAAAGATGGAGGATGCTTGGCGGTATCTGTGGCAGCCGCTTACATCCAGACACTATAGACAACGTTTGAACATGCATACAAAGCTCATCCAATGTTGTTCAATGACATCTGCCTCGCCGATGAAACAGGAGTGAAACAATCATTTCTGGCAAAGTTGGAGCACAGCGTTCCACGCACAATCTTCCTGCCCATCCTGCATTATAACCACTGGACGCTCCTGACGATGTACACTCGCCAACGAATAGGAATCTTCTACAACAACTCAGACAGCAACAAAGATCATCCAGTGTAGTGTACATCGACAACGTTGACATCCCTCGAGTGCTTAGTACGAAAATACTATGATGAGGTGGCAGTGCTGATACAACCATTCCTGGATACGACATCAAACAAATGGCACGAGCTTCAGTTCTGCCACCGCAGTCCACAACAAATTCCTCTATCCAACGACTACGACATCTTCATCCTGGAATGGATATCAAACAAAGGGATGCCTGACAAACTCCACCACATCGAATACCACAGCAAATGAGGAGAATACGTGTGGGAGATTCTATCGGGTGCAGGCGCGCTCACCATCTAACCCTCACTGGACAAACATAACCCTACCTCTACCCTATCTACTTCACAACTCTAGGACAGAGTGTGGAGTAAGTTTGGGAGGGTACCATGTACCAGTGAGGGAGGTATAAAATTTTTGAAAAAATTTCGGACTCCACCTTTTTTATTATTTTGTTCTTATTCTATATTATGTGTACATATACATATGCATGCTCATACAAAAAATTTGAAAAATTTTGCTTATTTTGTCTCCATACATATGTACAAAGACACTATATAGTAAAAATCTGATACGACTTCTTGTCGGTTTATTTTCTACATGCCCAAGGAGATGCATGTTTTGTTATGTCTTTCTGATAATGCAGCCTCAAATAACAAAATACTACGACTCTCAACGCCAAAAATTTCAAAAAATAATCTCGCAACAGCTAAAGAGATGTGTATGCAGAAGGAAAAAGCTGCCCAAACAACAACAAAATTCCTCTTGTTTTCCCTTACCCAACAAAATCCCAAAAAGAGGGAATAACCTTATGAGAGTGAATAAAAGGATGAGAGTTGTGCCAAAAAAAATATATATATATACACACACACTTGTTTTCCAAAAGTACCCATCTATAGGCATGGCAGATCCGGGGCAGTGGTACGTAGGATGTGAAATCACTGCTCTAAAGCCAACTGGCTTGGACTGTAGGGACCACTCACTCGTTAACGGACCCGTACCTGGATGGACTAATGGGAAACAAGAAAAACCCAAAAATCCTTAAGCCTACCCAAACACATAACTTTCTGCCCCCAAAAGTTGTTTGGTGTGAAAGCTAACTTCGAAATCATGCACCTAAGTCTCGCCGAAACTGTGGAGAAAAATTTTGCTTAATAAGGTAGGAGAAATAAAGTCTGTTGTTCATGGTCAGGCCGCATTCTCTGTGAGACATCTCAATGCTCGCTCAATCCCATGGTATGGAAACTATATCGGTCAAGAAGAAGCATCACAAAATAAAGTTTAAAGATTGATTGAGGACAATCAAAATGCTAAGTTTGGGGGAGTTGATAAGACCAAATTTTGTGATGTTTTTGGCCCTTATTTTGTTATCAAAATTGCCCTTTTAAACTGTTTTCCTCTACTTTTTGTAGTGTTTTTGAATAAACAGGCCATGCGACTCTATTAACTCAATTTTTTCATCTTTTGCAGAGTTTTCCTCGGTTTTTAACACATTTATCGACAAAAGGCACGTCCGGGCCCACGAACATGTTCCACGTGCATCAGCCTCCTTACCAACCAGCCGACCGATGCGGTCACTGCCTGATAGGGCAGCCCGATACACTGCCGCGCGACACGAGGGCACCGTGCAAGAGGAAGCAGATGAGCGACACGTCTTCTACCCGACAGGGAGTGGACCAGCCACAACTGCTTAATCATGTCGCACGATACAGGCCACCCACCGGCAGGCACCACTCGTCACGACGACCGACAGCCCGACATCCTTGTGTCAGGCGACACGCATATTGGGCACCCCTGAAGCCGCAATAATGGAGTTGAAGCAGGACATGTGGCGTCCGAAGAACCATAACTTCCCCCAACCGCTGCCTATAAATAACAGCTATAGGTAGCCGAAAAGAGAGTTCGGAAATTCTCAAAAACCCAGCCAAGGAAAAGCATCTGGAGTTCGCGTGTCGTGCCTCAGAGGTGTGCCAGGCAATTCTAGGTGAGCACTTCCCCATCCCGAGAGGGAGGGAATGGTTCACTTAGAATCGGCCCGGGCATCGCTGTAGGCCGATATTGGCCAACAAGAACGCCCGATAGGAGTATCGATACATGGAAGCAACACTCTAGCCCAGCACGATACCGAACCCTGATACGCATCGCCAGCCGCGGCGTGTCGCCCGAGAGGGTGTCGCCCGACATGATCGTATCGGGCCAGGGCGTCCCGCGCGGTACATCTGCCCGTCGTGAGCGTGTCGCCCGAGAGGGTGTGCCGCCCGACACGTGTGTATCGGGAAAGGCCCATGCCCGGTATTGGGCTGGAAAGTCTGATGTTGTCTGCCGCCTTTCTAAATCAAGAAGGCGACACTTATCATATTTATTTCAGTCATTTACTTCCTTTATTTATGCAATGTAATCAGACCCTTATATGTTAATTGAATTGGAAGAGTTTTAATTATTTGTTGTTGTATGTTTGGTACCTTTTGTTGATGATTGCTATATTTAACATCTAAACTCTAGCTTGTATACTTAGATCATGTTTTGATTAGCTACCGAATCGTGTTTTCCCATTGTAACAGCCTTGAGAAAGGTGTTTTGGCTCTAGTGTTTGGTTCGATACTGGAGTATGAGAGTGCCCAGGATCGGAGCTGGTTTAGTGACCTTTCCACCCTAACTTAAGTCCAGCAACCTCGATAGGGGTGTTGATGCTTGGTTAGAGGTACCCGCTTCAAGAGGAGGGGTACAGGATGTTTCCGATGCCGCTTGTTTTACCGAAGCTTTCTCCTTTGTTCCTGACTATAGCATTAGTATTATATCTCTGTTTCTGTTGCACGAAACCCCCAAAAAATTGATAAATTCTTAAAACCTTATTTTTCCTCATAGCTCCATTTGGAGATAGTTTTCTTTTGTTTTATTGGTCCTATCTTGTTGTTCCCTTGGGGAATTTTATCATCTCCTTACCCTTTCTGGAGTGTAATGTGTCGATTTCATGTTCTCAACACTACCACCCTTGTCCCTGTGTTTGACCATGTATATCTACTTCGACCCCGTAAGCAAAGTTGCGGGGGCCTAGAAGGTTTCATGTTATAAATGTAAAAGTCTGACTACTTCAAATCCGCTCCACTTTTGGGCGCGCGATTTAGGCCGGTCAGTGCTGCAAGGAGTAAATGCCCAATCTGGGCTTTGTGATAGTGTTGCACCACAGAAGGAAGGTTAGGGAGGGAAAAAGGGGTGTTGAGGCTGTTTGAGGTCACAAAAACCATGGTATCTTCTACGGAGTGATGAGTGGAGTCCATTTTGGGGGGTTTATAGCGTTAGGACTAGGTTTAGGGCTTGGTTTATCTTTGGTGACAGCCATGGCTTTCGGTGTGAGAGGGGGAGGTGAGGAAGGTGTCTTAACGGCTGGTCAGAGCATTATTGGTGGTCAAATTAGAGTTGGATCAATTTGAATTCATGAGGAGAGCATTTTGGCTCGCTTTAAAACTTGAATGGAGGTCATGGGCGGGAGATCTCACTATCGACCTTCATTTACTCCTCCCCATTGATTACAAGAGGTAGAAGACAAGACAAAAGTTGTTTGATCCGGCTTGGATCCATGTGGCTCAGATCTATGGGCTGGGACTCACCCCTTCCTTTGCAAGTGGATCGCTGACATTGAATTTGTCAATAAAAAGGCAAATAGAAGGGGATTTTGAGCACATAACTTCCAAAATTCATAGAAAATAGTAGAAATCTCCAAATGACATGAAATTTGGATCATAGATTCACAAAACTATGGAGAATATCTTGAAAAAGTTTGAGAGTCAAATTATGAAGTTTTATGGGTCAGTTTTATTATTTGGACAAAGTGATGATTGATTCTAATTTGAGGTGTGATAATGTCTATAAAAATTACATTAATCACAATATTTCATATTTGAGTCTCAAAATTGATTATGTAGCTAAGAAAAATAAATTGGGGCCATGAGTGAACATAAAGAGGGAAATAGAGTAATTACTTTCTCATTATGCTAAAATCGACTTTGTCACATCCTTCCGTCCTTAAAAAAGAAATTTGTCCCCAAAATTCAAAACATCCTCAAAATCAAAAATGTCCAAATTCAGATCATACCCTCAATTATTTAAACATACTCAATTATATAATCAAAATCATGTCCTCAAATTTCAAGTAATACAATCATCATAATTGGAATTCCATGTTCCATATCATAACCAACTTGGTACTAACATCATTTCATCATCGAGCAATAGAGTATCAAGGTCAATGCATATATATTTCAAAGTCATCATATGAGTCAGAAATATGGAAAGCATCCTATTGATCACAAATTTGGAGAGATAATATTTTCGGTCAAACAAATAGAGTTCAAGTGTACAAGGTGACTTTCAATCCCAATATCTCAGGGTCTTAGACTCTACATTGGCCTAGGTGGGGTTATACATCCATGATTTGAGATTTCTATTCAACATTTCAAGACCACATCATACTTTCAATATCATGATTTTTGGGCTCAAAATCACTGGGAGGTCCCACCCTAATCCTAATGGGAGCTAAACCCTAAGTCATAAATCGAGAAGTCAAAATAGTCATCATTTCGAAAATTTCAAAATTTGGGATTTTGAAGTCATTAATCATATATCTCAAGGTCCAAACAGTGTGATCATAGGATTTGTATCATTATTGAGATTGATAATATTGAGTCACAAGTTCATTAATCAATAGCAAGAGTTGAGATTTTAGGCATCAAAAGTTATAAGTCTAATATTTTGAAGCTAGGGTTTAGATTCCTATTTAGAACTTGGGGGAGATCAGTCATCTATATTCAATTTTGAGCAACAATATTCAAGCAATATTCGAGTAACATATCAAGATTTCATTATCATTGTATCCAAGGTTGATGAATGATCTACACATAGGTCTATCAAGGAAGTCATCCACAAGCTATAGTCAATATTTTCATATATCAAAATCATTATCAAATCAATATTCAAGATCGAGTATCAACCATGGGTTTAACCTATTAGGCTTAGGCCAACCAGTCAAAATTGGGTGAAAGGGTATACCTTTCCAGACTCTAACTTATCAACAAAGAGTTAGTCATAATAGGGATGTGACCTAGGTTAAGGGAGTCATGAGTAAACTACTACCCTAATCTAGCACATTACCAACATTAGTCATTATCCATTGAGCTTATTCAAATAGGGAGAGTATCAATGATTAAATCATATATATCAAAGTCATAAGATCAAAATTAAAGATAATGGGGAAATAATGTCAAGATTTGTAATTCTCTCCTTTCATGATCAAGGTAGTGATATAATTGGGAATTTAATGCATGATTGAGGTCCATGCTCATCATGTCAAAATTGAGTTTGAAAAAGCATCAATAGTCAATAGGAAAAATGCTTTTTGCATGATAGTCTTATATCATGATTTTGTGAGTCTAAGACTTATTCATTTGATAGCATGGTCAAGGTGTGTATAAAATAGGATACAAGTTTTCTTAACTATGTTTGAGTTTTAATCAAAAATAGGGCAACATGGGATTAATCAAATAGAGACCTCATCAACAATGAGGTATAAGGTTCAAGTCATTCTTATTTCACCAAATCAAGATTTACCTCAGCATAGGAAACATGTAGTCTAGTTCGGCTAAATTGAGTTTACATGATATTAGGGGTCATATAAGAGTATTCAAGTTTCATTGGTCAAAATCGAGTATTCAAATTAAGGTCAGATCATAGCATCAACTTTCAATGATTTAGCATTATTCATTTTTCCCATGCATAAGCTACCCATAATCGAGATATCATGTGGTAAAAGGTCATGAGAATGGCCACATGATGAGATGAGAAGACTACCTAATCTTCATCTACATCGGTGGCTTAGGGTTGTCCTTAAACAAGAGATGATATGCTAGAAGACTCTCTAGGGTTTCATAAGAGAAGCTTTAGGTCTAGTTCTGGATCAATTCAGGCCAGGTAGAGTGGGGGATCTCAGCCACTGTGAAGACAAATAGGAGAAATTATGTCAAGACCCCGAGCCAAGACACCTCAATTTTCACCATTATGGACTTTAGGGTTTCTTTGGTGTGAGAGACTTGAGAAATTATTTACTTAAAGTATATGAGAGTGTATAAGCTTTGGTACCAACTGTCACGGAACCGTTCTTACCCCAATCCCAATCATGCTACCTCGACAGTAGTAAAAGGATTGAAGCGCCCGTCCTTGAGTGGCCCGATAGGATCTATCACACGGGCATATACAATAAGAAATAATAACTCAAAAAACTGGATATTTAAAGAACAACTAACCCAATATGGAGATTTATCTGCTTTCTTCGTTTTCATCAGAGTATTTAGAGTGCGGAAGTGATCTTGTTCAATATTCCATTTGTATTGCCTAAAATCAAGAAAATAGAGACACAATCATGCAATTGAACGATATTCTATCAAAATCAAGCAAAGCGATTTATAACAAAATAGTATACTTGGCAGGACTTATATTCAAAAGAATAACATGCAATTTCCAAAACCAACATTTATTCGACAAGTTTTTCAAGAAATTCGAATTTTATTACAAGTTCCCATTATGATGTAATTCAACAAGCATGCTTATATATATTTTGTGAATCTATTATCCCAACACGATGGGGAAGGTCACTAGGCTCCTTCTCACCATAGGAACATAGGAAGCCAATGTACAAGTCCCACCTCTAAATGAAGGGGTTGCTTGCACCCATTATCAACATTATCAACATCATCATCATTATCAATATGCAGGCAATCATAATGGGCATGCAATTTATGTTTTCATGTTTTTCAAAATATAGTATAGAAAAATGGAAGACTAATAATAGAGAATAGTAGCTCATCCAAGTAAATAACCAAGTATATAGTCAAGAGATACATAAAAGTATCTTCAATATAATCAAGGAGGACTTATATAATAGTGTACCTTTCACCAAGATTTCGAGTATAGATCACGAGTAATAGGTTGACCCTTCGAGTTAGATCCTAAAACACCATATTTGGATCTAGGGTCAAGATCAAGATATTTGAAAATATTGTTTCAGTATTCAAGATTAGGGTTACATACTATTTCAACCTTAGGGTGAGGTCATCCACTTATAATTCATACTATATCAATATGTTTAACATTATTCAAGTTTTAAGAATATTTCAAGTTTGGGTGACCTACTTAGGTTTTCTAGGATCATATGTGTAAACCCTAATTTATGGTCATTATTCAAGTCATCATAAAATTTCTATTTCATCATCATGATACTTAGTATAATTGGAATTTTAAGATTAGATTGATGGGTCAAAAATATATCAAGGGTTTTGCAAGATTAAGATCAATCATCATAATATTAAGGTTAATCCCTAGTTCAATGTGAATGATTCACATTCTAGGGGGAATGAGTTTCAAGATCAGATTTAAACTCATATTAATCACGTTTGGCTTCAAGATGATCATTAGAGTCAAATATCAGGATTTCAAGTGATTAATCACTAAATAGAGTCATTTGACAAATTAAATAAGCAAGAGATCAAGATTTAATTATATCAGTGAGAATCATTTGGAATCAGGATTCAAAAGTATTTTTAATCGTTTCACTAGAATTTTTTTATCAAGATTGACTATTTATTCAAATTATTTGGAGCTAGGATGCATTTTCTACAATTACAACAACATCTGGACATTTATATGAATTTTTGAATAGAGGGGAGATATTCACCTTATTTGTGAAGATCAATGGCTGTTGGATCAAGATTGGGTGGCCAAGATCACGCCATAAGGCTCGCTGGTCCAGGATCTGGTTCAATCTCTATTTGGCTGGTTTATTCATTGATTCGGCTGGTTCACCCCTCTGATAGTTGGATCATACACTAGCAGGTCGATTCAACTAGACCAGCTGGTTCCTCTTGAACCAAGTGGTTTGGGGACTTCTCCTTTGTCGTTCAGGCCTCGTGTCAGCCACCAAGGAAGGAAGAGGAGCTCACTGATGTGGAGCAGCTCTGGGAGCATCAGTGGGTGAGGGAGTCAACCAAGGTGTCGCCCAAACATATCTCCATCTCACGAACTGGAAGAGCACCTTAGGTGGTGGCCCAGTGTTGTCTGGAATAAATGCCCAATCTGGGATTTGCTGCGGCGTCACACCATAGCAGGAAGGTCGGGGAGGGAAAAAGAGGGTGTCTAGGCCATTTGAGGTCACAGAAACCATGGTATCTTCTATGGATTGATGAGTGGAGTAAATTGTGGGGGGGTTTATAGTGTTAGGACTAGGTTTAGGGCTTGGTCTATCTTTGGTGGCAGCCATGGTTGCCAATGTGAGAGGTGGAGGTGAGGAAGGTGTCTTGGCAGCTAGTTAGAGCATTATTGGTGGTCAAATTAGAGCTTGATCAATTTGAACTCCTGAGGGGGAGCATTTTGGCTTGATTCAAGTCTTAAATGGAGGCCATGGGTGGGAGATCTCACTCTCGGCCTTCATTTACTCCTCCCCACTGATTGCGAGAGGTAGAAGACAAGCTAGAAGCCGTCGGATCCGGCTTGGATGGCTGGGAATCACCCCTTCCTTTGCAAGTTGATCGCTGACATGGAATTTGTCAATAAAGAGGCAAATAGAAGGGGATTTTGAGCACATAACTTCAAAAATTCATAGAAAATAGTAGAAATGTCCAAATGACATGAAATTTGGACCATAACTTCATAAAAATTTGGAGAATATCTGGACAAAGTTTGAGAGCCAAATTATGAAGTTTTATGGGTCAATTTTATTTTTGGACAAAGTGATGATTGATTCTAATTTGAGGTGTGATAATGTGTATAAAAATTACATTGATCCCCATATTTGGTATTTGAGTCTTGAAATTGATGATGTAGCTAAGAAAAATAAATTGGGGCCATGAGTGAACATGAAGAGGGCAAAAGAGTAATTACTTTATCATTATGCTAAAATCCACTTTGTCACAGGGTGGTTGCATCTTCATGAACTCCATGATTGAGTACTCCTTAGGTTTGTCGAACACAGGTGGGTTATTTAACTTCCCTACCATGGCTGTGGAGAGAAGCTACCTCAGCATGGTGAACTCTTGTTTGGGACCGATGACTATTCCCGCATTAGAAACAACAGAGGATGGGGTTTCCTATCCTACTGATGGTCGACTTCTGGTCAGAGGAGTACCTTGAATCACTAGAGGGGTAAAGGATGGATCCATCCTTAGCATCCCAAGCCTTAGGTTTTGGGGTCTCTCATAGACGTACATGTTGTCAACAATTGAGCTGTCTCCTACCATGAGATTTTGTCTACAAAAGACAAGGGTACTAGGTATAAGAAACCTAAGGGAGACAAGATTAAAATATTAAGATAACCGACAATCACTATATCTGATACCATGTTGTAAAGAGTGGGATCCCAGAGGGGAACCACTCCCTACTAGAAATAAAAAGGAAACATCCCTTGAACGAAACACCACATGAAATTTTTCACCAAAGAGATGATAACCAATTCATTCAACATGTATGTATCATAAAACCAAAAGTAGCAACGGAATATAATAGTTCTAACTATTACACAAGCTTGATAAGTTTATACAACTCTTTCCCACACATGGGTGAGTTAAAATGAAAAACTATCTAATCAAATAAGGATCCAACTGAGGGTCATTTAACCACCTCTTAAAAGTCTCCCAAACCTCATCTATGAGGTTTCTGTCCAATTTCACCTTGATTATCCTCCCCTTGCAACAAACCTAGGGATGTAAGCATACCCCAAAAAAGGAGAAGAAAAGGTAACATCAAAAAAGTTGGTATGTGCATACTAAAAAGGAAATTGAGAAATATAATGAAATGATGGACATCAAATAAAAGGCTTCACATAGAAAAGTAAAGTATTACCCAATCGGGAATAAAAGAAAATAATCTCATTATAAGAGACAAATAAGAGCAAAGTATAAAAGTAAAGCATCCATGTGTTTCACTTGTGACAATACTAGACATAATAAGCATGTAGGTAGGAAATAACACATCTACCACAAATATGAGGTGAGTGGGAACTGTATACTTCTACTCTAAATATGGAGTGGGTAGGAACTATATACATCCATATCGACCAGGAAATAATACACATATGCTGAAATATATTTTTGTATGCAGGAATTATCAAATTTGCACTCATATGTGGGAATGTTCAAGTCCACATAAAAATAACATGTAACATTATACTAGCAGTCACCACATCATGCATAGAAAAAAATAAACAAGAATGAATCAAATAAGAGAGATGAGAACATCCAACAAATACATAAAGTGGGATCAGAGGATCCATGCCATCACATAATGTGCCATATATACATCCACTATAAAGGCGGGAAAAGAAGCACATATCACAAAAGAGTGTTCCAAAATGAGGAACGAATAAGAAAGAGACCCAGAGAATGTCCAAATATGATCACAAGAATGATAACAAAAAAATAAGTTCACATGAACCATAATTTTCAAATGCAAAGATTAATGTGTAGGCTATTGTCCACAGGACCAAGAGAAAGAAGAAAATAGGTGAATTGCTCAAAAAGAATAATAGATGATGCAAACATACCTCTCTATAGAGTCTAACAGTACAAGGTCACTTTGAGATCGAATCTAGGTCTCCAAAGCACCTATTATCATGTATGTGAAATTAGGGATAGAATTACATAGATTTTACAAACCCTAAAAATTTACCTTTTTCATAATGTGTGAATTAGATAATAAAAACCATGCCATATTTTATTTTATATTATTCAAAGTTCAAAACATATTTTATTATACTTTTCTAACTTATAGATATTCAATTATGAATTTTACAAGTTATTACTTATTTATATTAATCCATTAATTACTTATTATTAAAGATTGGATTTAGGCAACATAACCAACACCATTAGAAAGCTCGCATTTTTCTGAATTTATTGACTATTTGTTATTATTTTTCTTATCAATTACTAATTTATTGTGAATTTTTTAAACCATGCCAATCATATAAATCCACATTAGCATCAAGTTGTGAGAAAGAAGAGAGAGGGAGAGAGTGGGTCATGCAGTTTGAGTTGGCCCAATCAGAGCTTGCCAACTTGGCCAGCCCCATAAACAACTAGGCGAGTTGCCTTACCATGGAATAGAAAAATAATAAGGCATGAAATTACCTAAAAACCCTCAACAGAAGAATGAAAATAAACATGAAACTATGAGGGTAAGATATGGAAAGCACATAGGGGTTTCTTCCCCCGATCTCACCCTCACACCATGGGTGTTGAACTGCTCTAGGAGAGGGAGAAATGAGATGTATAGCCTGAAAAAACCATAAAAATGTCCCCATCATCAAAGCCAAAGCACCACAAAATGAACAAGCCCAAGAACAACCAACTCTTACTACCATGGTCCGAAAATAGTCCTCCACCATGCCCAGAACATAGGTCATCTTAGACAACTTGAAACTTCAAATTCCCAACAAATGAAGGTCGTAGAAATGATCGTTAAGGCAACACAAAGGCAAGTGCATGATCCTCATGTTCGAGGGCTATGAATTGCCCAAACAAAACTTGTGATTATGGAACTTCAAACGTATATACATGACATGACAATCTGAAGAAAACTGAAGCATCACGAGTAGAGGGAAACTTTAGTGAGGGTCCATGGATGCATATCATGTAGTCGATTGCATTTGAGATGGTGGCAAACATGGCGGGGATGTGCTAGTAGCCAAAGAACCAAACTGGAGTAGGTCCTGACGTTCGGGGAAACGAAGACCCCAATTGAAAGAGGAGGAGAGTTGGATAAGAATCATTGATGGATTCTAGGTACTTTCTTGAAGGTAAGAGGCAAAGGGTACACATATGTGAAAAATGGTGAAGAGGAGGGAATTGGGCATTTGCTATATATAGGGTGTTAGGGTTTAAACAAGGGGTCAAATTGATTGGGAGTGAAAGAGGAAACCAACGATCAAGAAATTTCTTGAAACTGATGACTAAGGAGAGAGAACGGAAATTAAGAAAGTTGTGTTTACTGTTCATGGCTAGTCAGAATCCTACTCAAGGAAGGAGACGACTCTAGAGTTGTAGAATCAAAAATTGAATGCTTTAGATCTAGTGATTAATCGAATAAGGAACTGAGGAACGTGACAGGTTGAAAAAATCAATTTAATTTAATAAATTGACATTGCATTTAATTTCCTTTTTCTCTTTCTTCATTTAAAGGTTCAAACATTATCCAAATTAAGTGAAATTTTACATAGAGGCCAATTAAGGAATGTAGATTCTAATTAAGTGATTAGATTTTTCCTTTTGAAGACTATTGATGCATTATTCAATCAAATCTTAATTTATCTTTCCTCATGCAGATATGACATTAGAATTATCCAAATTTGGTGAAACTTCGTCAACAAGTTATCTTTGATGTGTTGAATATGAATTTACTTTTATTTCCAACTTTTGGAGTTATTTATCTTTATTATTCCACTTATATGGCTTTTCTCATTTTCTCCCTCCTAAACTGTGAGAACCCATTACACTTAACGAGATTACTCGAAACAAAAAACATGATTACTCCTTAATTAAACACAAACCCAGAGAATAGGGTAAATTAAAACTGATTTTCAACAATTCTCAATTTCTCAGAAACATTTATATGAAATCCCAACAACTTTCTTTAATTCACATAATGCTAAATATTCTTTACAACGACCCTATAGTCTCATCTACAACATAAACTTTGCAAAGGTACACTATCCACATATTCAACATATACAAGCATCAACAGTTGTAGAAAGCTTGATTCAATTGAAACATCATATACAAACTTTTCATCCAAACCTGAGAGTACAAGGATGACTCTAGGACACACTTGACCACTAAACAACAATCTCTAGTATTTATTACATCAGATTCTTCTCACTGTCATGATATTGTTGTCACTATTGTCGATCACCTAAAGAAAATGTGGTGACCCATGAGGTGAGACCTAGTCCCAGAGTGAGATATAACTCTCTCCAACATATATTGATTACGTCATATTTAACAGTAAATAATTGAGAAATTGGAGTATTTAATAGTCAAATGGGAAGATTGAACAGTTCAAGCATGCTAAACAGGTTAAGCAAATAACCTTAGCAACATGTATAATTATCAATGTATATATAGGTTACAGATAAATCGATTTCTTTTATCAGATATCTACTCAGGTTTTATAAGATTGCATATAATAACAATCATTATCATTGATCTGACTATCATCATATGCCTAACTAACAACACAAGAAATCTAGAAGCATAAGCATCTTTGATATGTCTAGTAGTATTACATGGCTATCAATGCTGGAATATTTAATAAAGTGAACCAGTCTACGTAATAAGTAGAGCTAACATCATAGAACAACTAATTGCATAAGCATAATTATCAGTTTAAGCATTTCTAATTACATGGGCATGGCTAGAAGTATTAGAAATTACTACAAGCATAATATTAAATATCAGTGTCAGTATAATTGACAACATAAATAGGTATACAACATAAGCACATCTACAACACAAGAATATCTATCATCTCTCAGTGTACGATATATCATCTCTATATAAGAAGATCAAATAAGGGTTATCAACCAATGTGAGGCATTGTGTATATCCCTAAATAGATATGCTACATGACTATCTTAAATCTTTTATTATGCCCTTGGGAGTTTGAGTCGTACCACTTAAAATCCAACTAACCACCACTTGGTCTCAATCAGTTTCATATAAGATCTAGGAAGAGATGAACTCTAAGATCTTCTCCATACTCAGTTAGTAGAGTTTGCACCGTAGTGACATGTAGTCAAACTATGAAATAGTGACATATAGTCATGTAACTAGCCCACCTTGGTACAGGTCACGATGCTAACATCTAGGGTATTCAAACCCAATCACTAAGGTACAATCGCATTTGTCTTCTAATCATATCATGTTATAATCATAGAGACCTGATTGTAGTCATTCTCAAAAAGTAGGCTAGGTATGACCGCAACCATCCTCCCAAAAAATTTGTTGTCAGAATGACAAGCACCCCACATAATCAATAGTAGGTGCTCCAAGTTTCCCTTCGGAATACTCGTTTCACCATCTGGCAAGTTCTGACACTGATATGGATCTATGATACAGGGCACTACATGATTAGAATTTCACTTGATTAATTATTTCCAATTGGGTGAATTAAGGCTTCTTCATACAAATGGACATACAAACCCTAATTCATTTATATCAAGTGTATAAGCATTGAAACTTTAGAAGATATAAAACATTTGAAGTATAGATCTTAATCATATTACCATATGCTATCATCCATTGCATTGTAATGAACCACATTATCATAATATCATTTCAAGATAATCATTTCTTATCACAAGTTCCAGAGTTTCAACCCTTATTGGAATGTGGAAATGGTTTCACCTCAATTACGGCTCAACATGCCCAAAGGTCATTTAAGACCATCAAATTATTCATAGCAAGGTCATTCTCATCATTCCACACCTTAAACAAGGCTCAAAATATCATCAACAATTATGTGTCCATAGGTATTATTATGGAAAGGCACTATGATATTCAAATAGAAATACATTGTGGTTTAGACACAGGAAGAGTGTAATACATTGTCACATTAATCATGCAAGAGGTCCAATTATAACCAATCACTATCATTTAATTACATTAAGGTTAGGTATAGCAAACTATATCACATTGAAGTTACACACCCACTTATTAGGTCATTTATTAAATATAACTATATGAGATAAAAGGTATAATTACAAATTAATGATATTAAACCATAGAATTCTCATCACTAGGACCCACATATAATATTATAGGACGCATTATAATACATTGGATGTTGAAGCATCCAATCTCATTCATTGGATCGGGTTCATTGTTCAAAGTTATCAATTGAAGTATAGGTCTAACCATTAGATCAATTGAACCAAGGTACCATTGATTTAAGGCATATTCGAATCTATAATTACATCCTTAACTCAACATATGTGGTGATGACCTAATCCACCATTAGTTGTGATCATTAAGTCACCATTGATTGTTAGATCAACACTATATTCATTTAACACCATCAAATATTAAGCTAATGTCATCATTGATTGATAGCATCATTAGAGAATCACACCATTTATCATTGAGATTCCAAGAGAGAATAACACTGACCTAAGGTGTGACTATCAGTTCACATCATCTTCCATAACCCTTGGTCACCACCTTCGATTTTCGTGAAGACCACGCCATCAAGTCAAGTTTTTAGAAGAGAAAATAACCTAGAAGCCCTAATATGGACCATCGGTTGATAGGTTCTTAGCACCATAGGTGGTGATACCAACCTAAACTAAGTCATGTACTTCCTTAGGAAGAATTTGCACATAATTACAGGTTCATCTAGAACTAGAAACAAAATAGGAAACACCATAAAAATCAAAATCCCAAATAAGCTTAGATTCTTAATGCTTAAATCACCATTTTTAAGCAAGAACATGAGCTAACAAGCTTATAGTAACCAATATAAGTAAAGAGGGTTATAAAACTCACCACTACTGATAAGAATATACTTCTAGCAGCAAGAAACATGAGCTAAGAAGGTAGAAAACCCAATAGGTTGATGTGAATTCGGCCAAGCATGCATTATTCTTCACAAGGAATCAAAATCCTAGAAGAAGAATCAACAAAGGTAGGATCTTGAGCTATAAAGAAACTTTTACCATGGAATAGTAGATTTCTGACCTGGAGGAAGGTCTAAGAAAGGGGAAGAGAAATAAAAATGGAGAACAAAGGAATAAAACAACTTGCCTTGGTCGAAAACCCTAGAAGATGACCTTAGAAACCCTAGGTAGGGCTAGATGGAGCTCTAGGAGACTTTCTTCTCCAAAAAGAGGTTGTCTTCCACCTTAGACCACTTTTTTCTGTAGGAAAACATAGCAAGGCCGGTGCTCTAATCTAGGGGAAAGAGGGAGTGAGTAATAATTTCAATTTTAGAGATAGGAAGCAGTATATATAGCTTCATGGATATGGAAGGGGTCTAGCATGAGGTGTCCATGAGTTTTCCATGTGTCCATAGCCTAGAGCTTTTATGTCAATGCATCACCTCCCTCACTTACCACCCACACTTTCTCTCCTTTATCTATACCTATATCCTTATCCTTATCTCAACCCTTATCCTTGTCCTTATCTTGACCATTACTATTATACGTTTCCATATAGGGGGAAACCCCTAAAATGTCCTTGAAGAGGAACACCTTTAAACTAAGAACAACTAGGAGCCCCATTTCCCAACAAAGTCAAGAATGATAAAGAAACCTATAAGGATCGTAATGCTTGTGAAAATATACAAAGAAAACTTCCCAATTGGGTTAATTGTAGAAAAGTCCAGAATGTACATAAAATTTTATAACTTGCTCAAACAATGTCCAAATTGGACCATCTTTGAAATGTAAGCTTGTCTTATGATTCCAAAGCATATCAAAAGGTTATAAGTATTATATTATGGTAATTAAGCATTTTCAATCATTAAATCAAGGTTAGGGGTCTCACATAAACTCACCTTATATATATAAGGTTGTCCAAGTTAGATGTAAATTCACACATAGGCTATTTTTAGGATGTAGATTACAAATTTGAACTTTGGTTTTACTTTTGTGATTTCTTTTTATGAGATATATCATATTTGAAATTTATGGCCCTTTATTAGATTAGTAATCTCATATATCCTTGTTATTACTATTATTCCCTCAATTATGTTCCAGAAGTCATATTATTCTCCTAAGAGTTATGTGTGGTTATTTTGCACAAATTATAATGAAATATCCATTTATCACATGTGACATATTTTATGTGTTTATTATTGGGCCTAAGACAAATGTGAAAATATGTATTAATACAAGAGCATTTTACTTAACATCTTTTTGGTCTCTACTTTTTTTGTTTAAGACAAAATGGTCAAAGTTCTAGGGTAGTTTCAGGATCTAGTTCATTACAGAGATCAAGAGGCTGACTTGCACTTCTCTATTTTATTATTTCATTGGAATCAGATCATCATATTATATCAGTTAATTCAGTTGTTGTAGGGTAATGTTGGAGGGAATCTGAAAGGTCAATTGATAACGCCTAAGTCCAGCTAGTGCCCCATTCTCCACAGCCTGTGTCCATCTAGTGCCTTACTTCTAGGGTGATAGCTTGCAAATCATATGGCAAATTGATCAGTGGATCTGGGTCTAGCGTTGGTATGCCCCATATATGTATCGGGTGCACATATCAGAGATACCAAGGGACATATGTGTCTTGGGATTAGTAGTGGAGTAGATCCTAGTTTGATGGGATCTCATCGGTTGATGGGGGGTCGTTGCCTCCTCATTGGAATTTGTTGTTTATGTTGATGTTTGTTGTTGCAATTCATGTTGTTGATGAGGGAGAGATATGGAAACCTATGATATGGTTGATCATCAAAAAGGTCAAGTTTTGCCAATCCCTATTCTTCACCCATTATATAACTGCATCGAGGAGACGCTAAGAGTGTCCCAAAAATAATATGCAGTTACACCATGAACGAGTTATCCCTAGTGCATATGATGTTCACATCAATCATTTCTTGGAAAATCCTAATAAAAATATGGTAGTGAATATTGATAATTGGAGTGAGATATAAATGATAATATTTCAAGGAATAATATTTATCGTAAAAGAGAAGGATAGATTATTTTCCAAAAGGAATTAAAATCATTTATGGAAAATTGAAGGAGCACTCTTATAGGATGTGTGTCCCACTTGCTGCATCACTTATCACTTCATAAGATCGTGAAATCTCCTTTCATTAGTCAATTGACTTGACAACAAGGGATTTATGGAAAGACCAACGATTTTTATCATGAGGCTTTCTCTTAATGTCAGCTATCCATTGATTAATCTTGTCAAAGACATAATACTCTTCCCTCTCCTTCTCTCCTCATTTTTCCTTCTCTTTTTCTTCAAAATAGGTTTGTCAAAAGAAAATAAGGAATAAAAATAATAGAAGAAAAACAAAACAAAAAAGGGAAAAAAAGGACTGGGTTGCCTCCCAACAAGCATTTCAGTTTAATGTCACGGACCCAATTGATAGGAGTGTTTTTCAAGTTAAATCAACAAATTGGGTATCCAAGCCCTTATCCTTTAAACCTGTGGGACATGGATCATCGTTAGATGATGTGCATGGCTTTATTATGGGCAGGACCCTATTGTTTTGATCGACATCTTGCATGCATTTTCTGTGATTCCAGGTTACCTTCCACCTTAAAAGCTTCGATCAAATTTTGCACCCTCTTCAAGTCTTCAAGAACTTGATATTCAATAGTCTTCTTCCCTTGTCGTAGAATGAGTTGTCAGCTTCACCATCCACTAGAGCTCTCATTGTGGCTAGGAATGGCCACCCTAGAATGAGTGGGAATCGGTTGTCTTCTTTGATATGCATGACCATGAAAATGCATGGGACGTAGGTGTCATGATCTAGCTTCACCAGGATGCCTTTGATAATTCCTAGGGGTTTAGTGATATATGCATCAGATAAATGAATGGTCATTTTTTTGGGTAAGAGATCTATGAACCCTATGCGTTGGTATAGAGTGTAGGGCATAATGGATATGCTAGTGCCTAAGTCAGTGAGTCTCTTGCGACATGTGTCATCACCCAAGAAATAGTGAATCATGAATGACCATGGGTATTTCTCCTTCAGGGAAATTTGAATCTGAATTATATCAGGAGTTGCTTGTGTGAGTTTTACATTCTCACAGTCATTGGTTGTATTTTCTAGAAAAAAAGGTATAAAGATATTTACTCCAGGTTGGGATGTCAGACAGGGCATTGAGGAATGGATGTCAACATACAATTTCTTCATGGTGTCTAAAAATTTTCTGAACCAATCATCCAACTTGTTTGCTCAAGGAATCATGCATATGGTACACATGGTATGTATATAGAATTGTGGGAGCTTCAGAGTTGTCTTCTTGAGTTGCGTCTATCATATTGTCGTTGGTACTATATTGTGTTGGTGTCACTGGAGGTTTCATTGTCTGACCTCCTAGATGGTTGATCATGCAATTTTGAGCTTTGATTGGGATGCTCTCACTTTTTCTCAGCAAGAGTACAGGCAGGAGGTGTGTTATACACATTTCCTGACCTGGTCATCACAATGTTCAATTGCTCTGACTACTCGGAGTGCTTAGGGTTATTTTATGAATGGCCAGTGATTATTCCTCTTAGAAGTTGTTGACTAGACGCCAATGAGGCAATTCGAGATTCCAACACCTTTTGATTCATTATGGCATTGGTAGATTGATTCTGGTATGATGCCATCATTTCTTGAAGTGTCTTCATTGGGTCTTTTTTCGATGTAGCTTTGATCTACAGTGGTGGGCTTGATTTGGATTATAAAATTGTTGTTGTTGTTGGTAATTTCGGCTGGAAAAATTGAACCTGAAATTTCCCTAGTTGTGAGGGCCATTACATCTTATTAGTGCTCTAGCCTAGGTGGGTTGCATCGAGATTTGACTTGGACCTTTGGCTCCAGCAGGATTCCTGAATTGGAAACCACAATGACCTTGAGCTGGTTTTGGATTATAGTACTCTTTCCCTAGATTATTGTGGATTTACTTCAAATCTTTTTCTTGAGTAACTATGCATTGTTTCCCGATGTGATGCTCATGGAATGTAGCGTATTGCTATTAGCAATGAACTATGGTGTGATCAACTATATGAAAAAATTCGCATGAAGGTGCGATGATTTGTACTTGGGGAGTCTGGCTCTTTCTCTCATATGCACTAAAGGACTTATCAAGTTTATCTTTCTGGAGGAAGAGAACTTTCAATGCTTCAGAGATAGATTTCATTTCAGATCAGTCATCTACCATGGCCACCCTAGGAATGCCCTTGCCTGAGGGTCTGGTCTAGTGGGTCTAATTCTCTATCGCAAGATTAATTATCTTAAGTGTGTTGTCGAAACTCTATCGCATAAAATTTCCCTTGGAAGAGGAATCAAAGAACTTCTTCATCTCATCATTGACCCCTCAATAGAAGAATTCAATGATCTAATTCTTAGGGATGTGCCATGTGACCACTTTTCTAGGAGTTCATTTAATTGTTCCCATGCTTCATATAGGAATTCCTCTATCACTTAAATGAATCTTGTAATATGTCCCCAGATCGAGTATGTTATTGAGGGAGGGATTTTTTTTATAAGAACTTGTTCTCTAAGGCCTCCCATGTGCTGTCTGGGTCCCATCAAAGAGTGTGATACCATGCTTTGGCTTTGTCTGCAAGAGAGTATTTGAAGAGCTATAATCACATGACATCATCAGTGATAGTTTATGGCTTCATCATCGAGAACAGGTCGATGAATTTGAGAAAATGTTCTAGACAATCATCTTTGATTCTTCCTATAAAGGTGGAATTTTGTGGTAGGTTGACCCATTGGGCTTTGATCTCGATCGGGTCACCTGGAGATTGGAATATATGAGTCAAGTCAATGCCTTTCAAGATGGAGAAATACCACAATTCTTTCACGCGCTCTACTACATGGGCAGCTTCTAGGATTCTCTTGAACTTGGCCTCAATGAGTTCTCAAGCTTCTGCGGTGAATAATTCCCACTGAGGCCATGATAGCTGCATTGATGTGTGCTTGGATAGTCGCCACACCCGCCATGGCTCTCTCATTGTAAAGTTTCCTAAGGGATTTCTCAATTTTAGGATCCAATAATAATCCCAAGCCAAGACTTCTAGATCTTCGCATAGGCTAGAAGTACCTACAAAGAGAAAAAATAACTATGATTGGTGCATTCAGTTCTACAGGATTTTCAATATTATCAAGAAAATAAATAAACAAAAGAAAAGAAAAACTATATTTACACTTACAATTTTTAACTATAGTTGTCCCCAACAACGGAACCAATTTTTGATGGGGCTGAAATTGTCACACCAAGAAAAATCCTAAAAGAATAACTTCAAGGTTTAACCAAGAGCAATGCATTAATTCCCCACTGCACACGAGTGGATGCCTTATTGAAGTATACTTTAGGATTGAACCCTAGAGATAAACATTTTAAGTAGCTATAGATTCAGAAGTATTAAGTGTAATATTTATCACTAAGTAGTTGAAAGATTAATTAAACTAAATTGTTGACAAAAGAAATAGAGATTAATGAAGTAAATAACATGTAATAAAGTGCACCATGGCATGGGGTTTTGCTACTCGACTTGCATAATTATCCAAATAAGATCTAACTCTCCAATGGTCATTGCTAAATTGAGTGTTAGGTGTTACACCCTCACGGGATATAGGTTGTCACCTCGTATAAACTCCCTTGGAAATGACCATCCTCAACACCCAAGTTCCCTATATATACCAAATGAACTCCCTTACTTATGACCGGCCATCCTTGGCACGTAGAAGATCAAAGTCCAATCACCTCATTATCCCTTGTTGACAGCCTAGGGGGACAATAAGATCATTCTAGTGTTATAATCATGCTCACAACAACCTACATATCCATGATTATAACATATATATGAAACAAGTCATTAATTTACAAATCAAGGCATAAAGTAGAACGATACTTTATTTAGAAACTATATTGTCGAGTTTAGATACAAACTAAGATAAAATATGGGCGATAGGGGCTAGTCCCTATTCTTGAGCACAAGGCGTGTACTCAGTCATGGCAAGGGACAACAATAAAGATATAGTAAGAATGATGGAGAAGGCCATGACGCCTAGTGCACAAAGACTGATCTCTCTGCTATGGTCATCGCTTCCTCACTCCTGGCTAGTGTTTATGTAACGTCCCCAGATTCATCCATCTCGTGACTATAAAGGCCCAAGAGAACAACTCCAAAAATGTTAGGAAATTATATCGAAGTGTGATGCGGAAGCAAAAGATGCATACATGAACATACAATTATAGGCATACACCATAAATTTTCAACATTCAACATGTGTATATTACAAAATGAATTATTACAATTAGATTTACAATGACATATTGAAAGGAGGATTTTTACATTGATCTAAACATGTATGCTAGGGTCTTAACATAATAGGTAAACTTAAACAACTTCTCACTCACATCTTTTCTCCCATGCTAGCTCTGAACCTAGAAAATATGTGAAACAAACAAATCAACAAAAGTTGTTTATGTGGGTGAAATACTTGTATAATAACTTGCATAATAAAAGATTTGAAGAAAGAAAGTTAAATAAAACATTATTGAATGTGATAATAAGGTAAACACATATTTTAGCAGTCTTTTGATGTGATTGTACTACTAAGTGTTGTCTCACTTCACATTTCCTCGCCCCTTGGGGTATGAGGATCCATGCCCCTTAGGCTATGGGGTTTTGACGACCTTATATTCAGCAAGAGAGAGAGATAAAGAGTTAGAGAGAGAATGCAAAAACTTAGTAGCTACAATCCATCCATATTCTCTTTTATGTTCTTTTATTTTTGGCAAAGCATGTACTACTAATACGCATCTAAGAATTTCTAAGAAAATACAAGCATCCAAAGTACATCACATAATTATGCATTCATGGAAACTAGTCTTAGACTTAATAAAACCCATGTACCTAAGTTCAAATATTCCTAATTTGTATTGTGGACCATCTACGTCTCTGGTCATCACCTGATTAATAACGATTACTCCTCATCAATAATTGTTCGTCATATTATATGTATTTTAGGTTTGAACTAGGGTTTATAAAAAACAAGGGTGAATTTGACCTTAATATGGTCTCTGGTATTTTTATTACAATCTATAGGTCAAGATTTAAGTCTTGTTCAATTTTCATAATTTTATGATGCTTCATCTATTTTCTAGAACTAATATGACTTTTAAAGCATATAATTATGAATTAATGGGAAAATACCTAATATTCTAAAATTATAACTTCATCAGAGTTCATATTTAGTTCCCACGTGATATTAGTATTAAGAATTAATTTTCTCAAATTTAATATTGATCACATACTAATTATACCATTTAAATGAACCCTAAAAGAGAATTATCTAGTAAACTAAATCTGTTTTACCAATAGTACTGCTTCAAAGGTATGCTCTAGTTGGCTTATGATAAAGGTGATGTTTTTCGAGTCTAGGAGTATTTTTTGGGCATTTTTAGGACAAGGGAGATATTTATTAATGCCATTTTTTATGTTTAGGGTTTTTCTAGAAATATGAAAATGGTTTACGTTTTTGGGCTTACTAGGGTCGTTGGATCTTGAAGACAGCATGCCCAGATGCTTCCAGGGTGCTCCAATTGAGAACACAGCTCAAAACTTGATCCAATATGAGTCAGACGGCCATATGAAATGACGAACTGGTCTCTGGGACTTGATAGCATGCTCCTACTATGTTTCTTTATGCAGCGGCACTTCTCCATCTGGGATGGTAGGAGCTTCGATGAGCACTGTATGAGCCAGGCTCATCAGTGGCATCTCTAGGCAACAAAGGCTTTTATGTTTGGAGGCATATCTGATGACCTCTATGTACCCTACGTAGTGGTATTTTGTTGGATCTCATGGCCAAGGCTTGACCTTGTGGTGGAGCTGTGGTTTCTCCAGTTGGGCGCCACCCTAGAGCAGGTCAGAAGGGGGAAAAGGTTCTCCTCTTCTCATGATCATCAGATCGTGATCCCTCTTATACTAATCCTTCTTATGACAGAGTAAATCACTACAACCAAAAATCATAGGAGATTGTGGCCAACATACATTATCATTGGGGATAAGCCAGTGTGTGGTAACTCCCATCCGCCACCAACAAATCAAGAACATCTTGGCCCCCTTCACAAAGTTGACACCGTCATTCATTTTGTATGGGGTGTCTGGTGATGCCTCTCCCATCTAGGATCCAAGTCTGCTAGAGCTCTAGTTTTCCCACAAGTAAGGATCTCAACCAATGTCCACTAGCATTGGATAGGAATCCCAAAACATGAAGGAGGTTTGCCATTGTAGAAAACTTTGCTTCCTCAAATCTTGTCCACCTCCTCCTACCATAGACCCCACTTCTCTAAAGGAAAGTAGCCACTTCAAGAGAGAGGGTACCATTTTTCCTCACCAATTCATTGAAAGGGATGAGTGAGTGGATAGCCTGTTCATCTTGTTATGTAGATATTACCTCTGCCAAAAAATTTCAGCGATCTCCCAAACTTTATCAGATCTAAGATGACAAATTTTGTTCCTCCATCTTTGGATGTGAGGAAAGATCTGGGAGACAATCAACTTCCCTGGCTACGCGATACAACCAGAATAGGAAAGGTTGTGTACCAGGATAATAAAAACATGACCTAAGTCAGACTATATTCGAGTACTGGAAATCATCAAGTATGCCCACATTACTTTCTTAGACATTCAAATTCCATATATTTTGATAGATCCCCCAAACATTATGAAATTTTAGACATAGGATCACAATGATACAATATAGCTTGTATTAAATTTTGAATTTGAAAATTCATTATTTGATCATGCAAATAAATTCCTCAAGAAACCCTGTAAATAAATTTATAAATATTAAATGTATTACCAGTAATCATCAAATCTTGATCCTACAATTCATAAAATACTTCTTATGATACTAACTTACATATTGGCTCATTAATTGGCAACTTGAGTTCATTATGACTACTAAAAGCATATCTTGACCTCATAGGAACCTAAGTCGATCAATACAAGCTACTCATCATGATTGAACTCATTCAGGTGTCATCATCATCAATAATATCTCCAGTCATAGCCTTTCAGTGGAAATAGTTCATAATTGAATAACCAAATCTTCAATTTTATTTCAAAACATCCATGTCTTAAAGTACTATCTTGAGTATTGAAACCCTAAAATTCAGGGTTATCACATTCACCACATCTTATATGGAATTTCATCCTAGAAATTTCACTAATGTCATTCATAAGGTGATATCAAGGAGTTCATGATGCGTGTAGGCCACCACTTCATGGTGTCAAACCTATCATAAATTTGAAATTGTCCTATGTTGTCATTTTAAGATATTCGAGCATCTAGGGTGTACCCACCCCACCTTATATAAGTTGTGATGTCATCATTTATCAACCTACTCATGACATGCAATTCCTTCTGAGTTAATATTTACATACCTATCTCCCTAACAAATAGGGTTTATTAACACATAGAAGTTGAGAAGGTATTATTCAACTTTTCATCTTTGACCCTATTAACCATATGGTGATGTCAAGGTTTCATGCCATGACTTTTTTGAGGAATTATCAAACATAACATCTTGATGCTAAGGCTTATGATCAACATTATACTAGAGAATTTCATCATTAGACGGGATTGGTCTTCATATTTACATAGTAGGATTTTCATTCTATTATGCAAGAGTTATCCTCAAACTGAGAAAAATCTATTAAGAAGGATAGAGGTTTAAGAATAATATTTTGTGATCATTTAATCTATGATCCAAAGATATCTTCATTTCAAGATCAAATTTGTATCTTTCATGTATGATATGAAGGGAAAGAGAATATACTAAGTTAAGGTTATCATAATTTCAAACTTGGATATGACATGTGTGATATATAAAGGGAATATAGAAAATACTAGGGCAAGCTTATCTGAGTGACTTTTCATACATAAATAATCTTTATAGCTCAGGTGAGGTTTTCTAGCATCATGTATCAAAAAAGAGGAGAAGAAGAAACAAATGTGTGATTATCTTATGCACAAGGCATTTTACTCCAAGGACCACAGTTTCATATATCACCTCACCTGTAGATAAAGATGAGATTCACAAACATATGCCGCTCAAGCTAGGACCTTATGCGATGATTTTGAGTCGCATTTATGGACTTGTTTTACTTGTGCTTTATGCATTCATTGGTCATTTTAGTGGTTAATATTGCATAATTCATTTATTGTAGTCTATAACCCTTCTCAGTGTCAAATCTCCCTTATTTTATTGTTTTGAGCATAAATGATTACAATAATATGTTTTATTTCGGCTTATGTGGTTTTGTGTTGCAATTTTAGGAAAAACGCATATCTACAGTTGTTGATACCATCGATGGTTGTCGATACTATCGACACAGCCACAGGTTTCCAGCCGCAAGGAGCAGCACAAAGTCAATACCATCGATAGGGAAGTCGATGGTAACGACATTCCATCAGGTTGCTGGCGAGTAGATAGTCGATACTATCGACCCTAAATTCGATACTATCGACACCTGGAGATCCAGTAATAAAAAATTGATAAAACCGACTCCTAAGGGTGTCGATACCATCGACCCTCGTCGATGGTATCGAGTCATCATCAGGCGCAACGAAGAAAAGAAAAGAAAACTTGTAGATATCGCGCAGGGTCAATACCATTGACTCGCGTCGATGGTATTGACACCGTCAGATGCAAGTTTGTTTCAGATCGATCTAAATCTGATGGCTGTGATATTTTTGCAATCTAACTTGGTGATTATACCTAATGACGGTGGCCAAGAGCCATTTATCACGTCATTAGCTGATGCACACGTCCCGAGAAGGTGTGGAGAGAAGAACGGAGCCCAGAAGCACGCCCCGATCATTTCGGAAGCTGAAGAAGACGTTTTCCACTGTCGAAAGGTTGGATATCATGCATTCTACACCGAGGAACGCTCGGATCTTCTCCGTTCAGGGGTTTCATTACTTATTCACGTTTTCTCCATGTTTACCCTTTTCTCAACCATGTTTTGCTTTGAGATGAACATGTGGGGCTAATCCCCTTTATCTTTAGGACCGGGAGTAGCCCAGGGAAGAATTGTATGACATTTTTATCATAGTATTTCATATTTTATCTCTTGAATCTGTGGTATAATTTCATTTTCTCAATTATATTGTTATGCGTGATCACCATAATGATAATCTAATGCCTTTAATTACTTTGAAAGAAGAATTAACCATTGAAAAGAGACGAAATTTACATTAATTAACAAATCCCTTGAACAAGGTGATGTAAGATTAATGGTGGACACCCATAGGTCGATTCTAATGCACCTAGTTTAGGGTATAGGGTACTACGACGGTGGAACTGACCTAGATATAGGTAGTGAATTGTACCACGACAGTGGGCAATTCTAATTACAGGCCACTACCCAGATCGAGAGATAAACCTGAATTATTATATGGAAATTCATACAATGAAAACCCGCGGTGAAACCACAATCCTAAAGATCCCCATTTGAATTGATTAAACTTAAAATTTAATCGATTGCTTTGTTTTCTTTTATTTTTCTTTTATTTTTAAAAACAACTCTCATAACGTTTTTATTGGTTTAGTTGATCACAAACAGTTAGTAGTAGTCTACCGATAGTTCAGTGTCCCTGAGTTCGACTCGGGCCTCACAAGGGCCTATACTACAATGACGTGTGCACTTGTGTTCTACGCACGGTAAAATCGTGTCAATTTTTTGGTATCGTTGTCAGGGACACGACAATTGTCGGCACTACGAGTGCTACAAGCGGCCATTCTAGGCCACTTTTTATTTTTTATTATTCTGAAATCATTTTATCTTTCACATTTTGTAATCATCTAGCACGGTACTGAACTGAAACTATCATTTTGTAGGTATTGTGCATGGTGCAGACGCATAACACTGACTACACGCAATAAGCACCAGAGGTTCTACTGTCGGGACCAGACGACGAGCAGAACTCTATTTAAGACCATCCAGACGAAATAGATTCTGACTCAGATCCAGAAGCCATGGCAGAAGAGTAGACGAAATGGGAAAAGATAAAGGCTTCTTCCTCATCCGCTTCAAAGGGGCCAATAAAGAAGCAGGCGGTCAACATTATGACTTATAAGATTGATCTTGCATTAATAAATCTGGTCAAATCAAATGCATTTCATGGACTCAAAAATGAAGACCCGGTGACTGACATTAGCCAGTTCGTGGAGAATTGTGACATGATCAAGATAGACAGGTTTCCGCAGGAGACACTATACTTGAAGTTGTTTCCTAGCTCTCTGGCGGGAAATGCATGAGAATGGCTACATAATATTGATGATGAGTATGTGGAATCATGGAACCACATGGTGGAAGTGTTCTTTGAAAGGTTCTTTCCACCCGAGAAGACAAAAAACATGATCAGAAAAATTCATAATTTTAGTCAGAAGGAAGGAGAGACGTACTCTGAGACATGGGAACGGTTCCAGATCATGCTAAGGAGGTGCCCGCATCATGGACTTGACAAGGAGACATAGGTCAAAATCTTTTATTTTGCTCTTTCCGAGCATGATAGAAGTAACCTAGATTCCGCAGGTTCAAGGTTCTACTTAAACAACACAGACACCAGGTGCGGGGAAATTTTGAAGAACATGGCTAAGAAGCAATCTTGGGGCGACAGAGATGTCGTAGAACATGTTCGGGCTGCAGGGGAGTCAAAGGCCATCCAAGAGCTGAATGAGAAGATTGACCTTTTAGCAAAGAAACTACTTGTAAAAGAAGATACTGAATCTGAGGATGAAGCTCAAGTCAAATTCATGCACCAGCAGCAGGGGTACAGAGACAATGATTATTCATGGAGGAAAGATAAGAAATTTTCTTGGAAGGACCCAAAAAATTTCTTTAAGGACCCCGACGCAAAACCCCAACCGGTGACGGAGGATAAGAGCACTGAGTTTCTCAATCAAGTGATCAAGAAAAATCAAGAATTGATGAGCACGTTTGGTCAGCAGATCAAGCAACAAGGGGAATTCATGAACCAATTTGGGCAGACCCTACAAAGCCATGGGGCTCAGATGAGGACAATAGAGATGTCTTTGGCACAGATGGCAACAGAAATAGCAAATCTAAAGAAGTCAGCACATCAAGGCTTTCCGGGTAATACTAATATTCCAGGAGGACACCAGCAGGCGAAGGCAATCTTGCTACGGAGCGGTAAGAAGATTTTAAACCCCAGGGCTGATGAACCAAGCAAACCCCAGTCAGAAATCATAGGTGAGGCCACAGACGAGGTTCTGATTCCAACCACAAGGCCAGTTGAGGATACAACAGAGGATGTCACAGCAGAACCAGTTATTGCTGAGGAGGAGACACAGAAGAGGACGCCATATGTGCCGCCGCATCAAAGGGCGCAGGCTATCCCAGTCTTGTATCCAAATAGCATGAAAGAAAAGAAAGTAGACGCCCAGTTCAAGTAGTTTCTAGATAGCTTTAGAAAACATTCTGTCAACATTCCACTATTAGAGGCAATAGAGCAAATTCCCTCCTACGGGAAATTTCTGAAAGACATCATTACAAAGAAGAGGAAGATCCCTGACACTGAGGTTGTGGTTCTTAAGGAGCAGGTGAGTGCTTTCATCATGGGCACATTGCCGCCGAAGAGGCAGGATCCAGGCTGCTTCAATATTTCATGCTATATTGGGAAAGTGAAATTTGGCGAAGCACTATGTGATTCAGGGGCAAGTATAAACCTGATGCCTCTCTCTACATTCAAGAAGTTGGGACTAAAAGAATCAAGGCCGAGCAATATGACAATACAGTTGGCGGATAATTCAGTGGTGAAGTCGTATGGTATTTCTGAAGATGTGTTGGTAAAAGTTGATCGGTTTGTATTTCCAGCAGACTTTGTTGTAATGGAAATGCAAGATGAGCAGGGCAATGAGTTACTCCTTGGATGACTTTTCCATGCCACTGCTGACATGATACTTGAGATGGGAAGAGGTCATTTGACCTTGGGTATCGCTGATGATCGGTTCGAGATGGTCATGCCTTCCAGCACTACACAATCGAAAGCCAAGGAGCAATGCCGCATGATGAAGCACTTTGATCAGAATATCTCTTTATGTCTAGGGAAGCCATTTCTAGATATGGCTCATGTAATGACTAAAGTAGAAAAAGGGACACTCGCTGTAGACATCATGGAGCAGACCAAGGTTGTGTCTCTTAGTAAGGCTGTGGGTTTTCCCAATGATGAAGAGGAGGACATCCCTCCCTGTACTGAAGATGAGGCCATAGCAAGTTCTATCTTTAGGGCATATCCAGAACTGCCTCTTGAAGCCTGCCTGGTAAACATAACACATGATTGGATGAGAAGCAAGTCACTACAAGAGTGTGCCAAGATGCTTCAGGTGCTGCCTTGTTTATACGCTAGGTACTATGAAGACCTTGGAGAACTTCCACCGCCGCTTCAGTCATCCTTGATTAGCCTGCCAGATTTAGAATTGAAGCCATTGCCACCGCACTTGAAATATGCATTTCTAGTTGAGGGTGAGAAGTTGCGAGTGATCATTTCGGCATATCTGAGTGCCGAGGAGGAAGATCAATTGCTGATTATGTTGAAGAACCACCAAGGTGCATTCAGGTGGTTGGTAGCAAGCATCAAGGGGATCTCCCCTACATTGTGCCAGCACAAGATCTAGCTCGAGGAGGGAGCCAAACCGGTAATTCAACCACAACATTGACTAAATCCTAGCATGATGGAGGTCATCAAGAAGGAGGTGATCAAGCTCCTTTCTATAGGTATCATCTATGCTATATCCGACTCGACATGGGTGAGTCCGACACAGGTAGTCCCTAAAAAGGGGGGAATTACGGTTACACATAATTTTTTAAATGAACCAGTCACGACCCGTCTCGTAACTGGGTGGCATGTATGTATAGATTATCGTAGATTGAATGATGCTACACTTAAGGATCATTTTCCTCTCCCATTCATTGATCAGATTTTAGAGCGATTAGCAGGTTGATCTCATTTTTGTTTTCTTGATGGCTATTCGGGGTACAATTAGATTTCTATTTATTTGAGGAACAAAGAGAAGTCCACCTTTACTTGTCCTTACGGAACATTTGCATACCGCCGTATGCCATTTGGTCTGTGTAATGCACTGGCAACCTTTTAGCGTTGCATGTTTGCCATTTTCTCTGATATGGTTGAACATTGTTTGGAGGTTTTTATGGAAGATTTCTCCATCTATGGTACGTCCTTTGACGAATGTTTATACAATTTGGAAAAGGTTTTGCAAAGATGTGAGGACACGCATTTGGTCCTCAATTGGGAGAAATGCCACATGATGGTTAGCGAAGGGATCGTTCTTGGACACAAAGTGTCTAGCAAAGGGTTGGAGGTAGACCCGGTGAATATCGAAGTTATTTCCAAATTGCCCCCACTGAATTCGGTTAAAGGGGTATGAAGTTTTCTAGGTCATGCCAGTTTTTATCGCCGCTTTATAAAAGATTTCTCAAAAATCACCAAACCATTATCTGAGTTTCTGGAGAAGGATGCTATTTTTGATTTTAACGAAAAATGTTTACATGCTTTTAATGTGCTTAAAGAGAAATTGATTTCTGCTCCGATTGTGCAAACACCAGATTGGACAAAACTGTTTGAACTAATGTGTGATGCATCGTATTTCGCTATTGGGGTAGCTTTAGGACAACGTGTGGACAATAAACCCGTTGTGATTTTCTATGTGTTCAAAACATTGAATGAAGCACAATTGAATTACACGACAATCAAAAAAGAACTTCTTGTCGTTGTTTTTGGTTTTGAAAAATTCTGGGAATATCTTCTAGGATCTAAAGTCATCGTATGGACGGACCACGCCGCCATTAAGTACTTGATGGAGAAAAAGGATGCCAAACCTAGACTGATTAGGTGGATCTTACTTTTACAAGAATTTGATATTGAAATCAAAGATAATGCGGGAATAGAAAATGTGGTTGCGGACCATTTGTCTTG
Organism: Alisma plantago-aquatica; assembly: GCA_963693085.1. Taxonomy (NCBI): domain Eukaryota; kingdom Viridiplantae; phylum Streptophyta; class Magnoliopsida; order Alismatales; family Alismataceae; genus Alisma; species Alisma plantago-aquatica. The sequence goes on along the minus strand of OY856411.1, from coordinate 1,027,420,180 downwards.
GTTGGAAAGGGTAGAGGAGAAGGATGTGCATATACCTATTACCAACACAGTTCCTAATGAACACCTTTTATCTGTGAAATCAAAAGATCCTTGGTTTTCTTACATTGATAATTATCTCGCCTGCAAAAGTATCCCGGATGATTGGACATACCAAGAGAAAAAGAAATTTTTTCATTCTTTGCATTATTATTTCTGGGATGACCCTATTCTGTTGACGTAGTGCAGGGATGGTGTATTGTGCAGGTGTGTACCGGAGGTGGAATACGAGAGTGTCCTTCGTCATTGCCATACTCTACCGACGGGTGGCCACCATGCTAGTTCTAGAACTGCAGCCAAGGTACTTGAGAGTGGCCTTTACTGGCCTACTTTGTTTAGGGATGCCTATGACTACGTGCGGCAATGTGATTCCTGCCAACGGGTAGGTAACATTTCAAAGAGACAGGAGATGCCCCTCAATGTATTTCAAGAGGTCGAGTTGTTTGATCTGTGGGGTATTGATTTTATGGGACCCTTTGTGTCCTCAAATTCTAATTTGTACATTCTATTAGCTGTTGACTATGTATCGAAGTGGGTAGAGGCAATACCCACCAGGACTAATGATGCTGCCATAGTGTGCATGTTGTCAAAGAATACATTTTCTATAGGTTTGGTGTACCAAGAATGATAATTAGTGATGGAGGTAAACATTTCCGAAATCAAAAGTTTGCAGCATTGTTGCGAAAGTACGGGGTGAAGCACAACATTGGTACCCCGTACCACCCGCAGACACAGGGACAAGTGGAAGTCTCCAATAGAGAGATTAAGAAGACCTTGGAGCGCATTGTGGCTTACACAAGAATGAACTGGAGCACCTTGATACCGGACACTTTATGGGCATACAGGACGGCATTTAAGACACCTATAGGCACTACACCTTTTAGTTTGGCTTACGGTCGGGTCTGCCATTTGCCGGTGAAATTGGTGCATAAGGCGCATTGGGCACTGAGGAAGCTGAATTTGAGCTATGATGAGGCAGGAAAGAAACAGTTGCTTGAGCTGAATGAACTTGATGAGCTGAGGATTAATGCATATGAGAGCTCGTGGATCTACAAGGAGTGAACAAAGCTGATTCACAATCGACATATTCATATGCGTGTCTTCAAGAAGGGAGATCGTGTGCTCTAGTTCAATTCAAGGTTGAAGATGCACCCCGGGAAATTGAAATCCCGATGGAGTGGACCATTCACTGTAGAGGAGGTCCGGCCACATGGCGCAATCGTGGTGCATGATGGCGACTCAACATTCTTGGTTAATGGATAGCGCTTCAAGTTGTATTTTGGTGAGGATTACACAAGGAAAGTGAATGAGGTCAAACTCACTACACTTCTAGATGCATGAGGAACTTGATTTTGTCTAGCCTAAGATGTTAAATAAGGGCGCTTGTTGGGAGGCAACCCAGCCATCGATAGATTCATTTAGTTTCTTTCACAGTTGTACTTTGGTTTGATTTGATTTTGTTTTTAGCGTAAAAATGATACCTTGATCGTTTGTTCAATGTGCAGGACTAAGGCAGGGTCGATACCATCGACCCTTGTGTCGATGGTATCGAGATGGGTACGGTTAGGCGACTGCAAAAATCTATCTGAGTCGATACTATCGACGGCCTCGTCGATGGTATCGACCCACCATCAGGTTTCTCTCTAGAACAAGGTTGATAGTATCGACATGGATGTTGATACTACCGAGATCTCTGGAGATATTCAAACGAATTTGTCTCAGTCAAGTCGATACCATTGACGGGCATGTCAATGGTAATGACCTGGTTACCGACAGAAGACGGCGGCCGGGCCTCGCGAGGGTGTTTTCCCTAAGCAGAAGTCGATACTATCGACTTGCGTCGATAGTATCGACGCGACATGTCACCGATCTACGAGAGGAGATCAACGGCTATCGCTGCACCAAGAGAGTCGATCCGTGGGATGGGTCAATACCATCGACACATGTCGATGGTATCGACGCGTCATCGATCTGAGCCCCCACAATAGGCTATTGACAACCATCCATACTATCGGAAGACGGATTGTGCTACAGGTGTCAATATCCTCGACATGCATCGATGGTATCGACAGGCACACAACAGCGACGACCACAGCTATAAAAGGGATGGATTGTTGTCATATGACGTCACACCTTCAGAGCTTTCCTCCTCCACTTGTGCCGTGTGTCTTGTTGAGAAATCATAGCCCGGCTAAGAGCATCCAAGGAGCGCGTTCTTCCTCGAGCCTTCACTGAGCAGAGATTGTCTTCTCCGACCTTCACCAAGCTCCGTCTTCAATCCTTTCTTCCTCGACAATGGTGCATACTACTAGAGAATTTTCTTCACACGTGACACCAATGGAGATCCCCGTGTTCATCCCTCCACCTACGACATCTATTCCTCATCCACGTATTGTCCATCCTTCCACAGAGGTCCGGAAGGTCTATGAGGAACTGATGAAAAGAAATATCAAGCCCACAAGTTATGTTGATTGGGCAATGATTTGTGAGTTGGGGTTCGACGCCAACCTTGCCTACGTCTTGAAAGGGCAGGTGAGACACAGCACAAGGAGGCCTGATGAGCTCGATTACCATGTCGACGGCCAGCCTTTCTTCGGCGATTGGCCGACTTACAAGGAACTCGTGGCGGAGTTCATGGCATCATTGGACAGCAATGTGGTGCCCAATGACTTGATCGCCACCGATAGAGAATGGAGAAAAGGGTGGGTGTTGTTCAGACTCTACAACAACAATTACACCCTCACCCTTGACCAGTTTAATTCTATTTATAACTGGTGTCATGACATCTACCACCACCGGCATCCAGACAACAGGACGGACTACGATGCCATCTTTGCCCAGTCGGTGACTGCGCCTCCGGGCAATCTGTGAGCTACCACAACGCTGCGGTAGCAGATTTCGAGCATCTGTTTGAGCGGATTTTGAGCATCCATTTGTGTGGATTCTTCACCGCATGCTCTGCACCACCCTGTTTGCTCGTGGTGATCTGTCTCTCAGTAAGTTTCAAGAGACAGATTTGTTCTTCCTGCACAAATTGCTGAAGCGTGAGGAGTGTGATTGGGGCGTGTTTTTCTTGACACGCGTGTTAGCTGTGAGGAGGAGTACGCGGAAGGCTCCAATTCACTTTGGAGGGCTCATTACACCACTGGTCCTCTACCTTGGGTTAGATTTCTACCAGCTTACTCCCCTCTCCAACAAGAGTAAGGTCAACCTCCAGCATCTACACCGCTCCAACCTCCTCCTACTTCGTGATGGCTTGGCATATGTGCATTTCCATGTAAATCAAGCATATCAAGAATGTTCACTTCCAGACCCCGTCTTCAACATTGAGGACGCTCAGCATTTCTGATGGCCTTTCATTGTCATCGAGGACATGGATGAAGACGGCGGCAATGACGACAATGACGGCGATGAGCCTGAAAAGGAAGAGGAGGCTTTCACCCCTCTTCACACACGAGTGGCACCTAGGAAGTGTCCCCGCATGCATCTGGGTGCATCTTCATCTTCACAGCCTCCGCCACCACAACCCTCTCCTCAAGGAGAGGATGTCTATTCCATGCAGGGGATGTATACGATGCTGCAAGAGATCCAACACACCCAACTGCAGCATACAGCTTCATACACCAGTATTCAGGATATGACGAACCGGCTGTTAGATAATCAGAGGGCCATTTTTGAAAATGAGTGCCTCCTCCTCGACAACCAACAACACATCCACGACAAGTTGCATAGGATGGAGATGCAGCAGCAACCCTTCTATGATCATTACTGGAGCCAGAATAATTTTGGGGGGTATCCACAACCTCCACCAATGCCTCAGTATGATCTGAGCTTTCAGGGGCAGTACCCATCTTGGGACCCCACGGCCCCGCAGTACCTACCTCCTCCTGAAGAATGATTGGTATCTCTGTTCCACCTTTTTAAGGTTGTTTTTTACTATGAGGCCATAGTCGAATTCAAGCTTAGGGGGGGAGTTGGAACAACTCTATCCTTTAGTTTTCTCAGTTTTTAAGTTTGTTGTTTTGTCTTTTGTCATTTATTTCTTAGTTTTTAGTTTGCTTGTTGTATCCACACTCAATCTAGTGTACTGCTGGATGTCTTAAGTCATGTGTTATCTCGTTGTTTGTATATGGGAATTAGGGGAAAATTTGAAAAATTTTCGTGTTCTTGCAAGCTTGTGTTGTTAAACTTTGAGCACATAACATAAGGAAATAATTGGGTTTGTCAACTCCAAAACAGAAAATCACAACTATACATTCCTATGATTCATGAAAAGTGGACGTAATTGGTTGTTTGAGCCTAAACTAACCAACTGATAATGAGACTTTAATTTGAAATAAGAGAGACAAACCTCTAAATTACTACACAGGTCAGTAAGGAGGGACACATAATAATTTTCAAAGGTTCAATCAATTAGTCTTGTGATCTATCCACCCCATTGCTTTCATAATCCACCTTAAGAACTGGAGGTGCAATACGGTTTTAATCTCTTTGTTTGCATTTCATGTAAATAGGTCTTGCATTACAGCTATTTTCATATATTTTTGAATGAAGAAAAAAAAAAGAAAAATGATAGAATAATTATATATGCACATTATCCTTAGGTGCATGTCATTTAGTTGCATAATTATCATTTTGTAGCTGCATTTACATTTTTGTGCATATAGTACATCATGCATCTTATGTCTTCTGAAACATAAAAGGCGATGAACTTGTTCCCTACCTTCTAAATGCTTCAAATGTACAAGTTATGCAACATTAAGTGAGCCCGACAAACATTTCATTGTCAGCTATGAAAATAAGGATTTGAAAAAAAAAGAGAAGAGAATTGAGAAGCAAGTAGTAATGAGAGGGAGAAAGGAACATAGTCTCACCTGCATTTTAAAGAAGAATAAGTACATGATGTAGTTTTCCTAGACATTCCATCGGAACTTTAGACGGAATGATAGTGCATGCATCATTCCACCAAAATGTAGGCATTAGGGCATTTACACTTGCATATGCATCATTTAGGTCATTTTTTCTTTGTGCATGTTAAAATTGTATAATGCTTCCATTTCTTCCATGAGCCACTCATTCCATCCACCCGTTGCTCGAATCGATAGGCCACTGTGATTTTTCTCCTCACTCATTAATACCAGGAGAATTGCTTCCATGTAGATGGTAGTTAGGGTGAGCAACGTAGAATAGAAGATCACAAGATGCACCGAGTTTGGACCGGAGAATTTTATTATGTTAACTGCCTTATGTGATAGTGTTCATCAATTTTGAGGCAGATATCTTTTACGGATGATTATTGTTGCCTCTAGGGTAATTATCATTATGTGGTTAGTGAGGGCCGGTATGTGAATGTCCGGAGGGGATCATGTGGTGATGTTTTTGTGACAATCTATTCTTTAGTTGACCCTCACAATTCTATTCTAAAGTTTAGTTGCTCGAGGGTGAGCAATGTTTAAGCTTAGGGGAGTTTGATGCGATGATTTTGAGTCACATTTATGGACTTGTTTTACTTGTGTTTTATGCATTTATTGGTCATTTTAGTGGTTAATATTGCATAATTCATTTACTTTAGTCTATGATCCTTCTCAGTGTCAAATCTCCCTTATTTTATTGTTTTGAGCATAAATGATTACAATAATATGTTTTATTACGGCTTATGTGGTTTTGTGTTGCAATTTCAGGAAAACGCATATCTGCAGCTGTCGATACATCGACGGCTGTCGATACTATCGATATAGCCACAGGTTGCCATCCACAAGGAGTAGCACAAAGTCGATACCATGGACAAGGAAGTCAATGGTAGCGACATTCCATCAGGTTGTTGGTGAGTAGATAGTCGATACTATCGACCCTAAAGTCGATACTATCGACACCTAGAGATCCAGCGAAGGAAAAGGGATACAACTGACGCCTAAGGGTGTCGATACCATCGACCCTCGTCGATGGTATCGAGTCAGCATTAGGTGCAACGAAGAAAAGAAAAGAAAACTTGCCGATATCACGCAGGGTCAATACCATCGACTCGGGTCGATGGTATCGACATTGTCAAATGCAAGTTTGTTTCATATCGATCTAAATCTGACATCTATGATATTTTTGCAACCTAACTCGGTGATTATACCTAATGACGGTGGCCAAGAGCCATCTATCACGTCATTAGTCGCTGCACACGTCCTGAGAAGGTGTGGAGAGAAGAACGGAGCCTAGAGGCACGCCCCGATCGTTTCGAAAGCCGAAGAAGATGTTTTCCACCGCCGAAAGGTTGTAGATCGCGCATTCTACGCCGAGGAACGCTCAGATGTTCTCCGTTCAGGGGTTTCATTACTTATTCACGTTTTTCTCCATGTTTCCCCTTTTCTCAACCATGTTTTGCTCTGAGATGAACATGCAGGGCTAATCCCTTTTATCTTTACGACCAAGAGTAGCCCGGGGAAGCATTGTATGACATTTTTATCATAGTAATTCATATTTTATCTCTTAAATCCATGGTATAATTTCATTTTCTCAATTATATTATTATGCTTGATCACCATAATGATAATCTAATGCCTTTAATTACTTTGAAAGAAGAATTAATGGTTGAAAAGAGACAAAATTCACATTAATTAACAAATCCCTTGAACAAGGTGATGTAAGATTAATGGTGGACACCCAGAGGTCGATTCTAATGCACCTAGTTTAGGGTATAGGGTACTACGATGGTGGAACTGACTTAGATATAGGTAGTGAATTGTACCACGACAGTGGGAAATTCTGATTACAGGCCACTACCCGGATCGAGAAATAAACCTGAATTATTATATGGAAATTCATACAATGAAAACCCGCGGTAAAACCACAATCCTAAAGATCCCCATTTGCATTGATTAAACTTAACATTTAATCAATTTCTTTGTTTTCTTTTATTTTTCTTTTATTTTTAAAAACAACTCTCATAACCTTTTATTGGTTTAGCTGATCACAAACAGTTAGTAGTAGTTTACCGATAGTTCAGTGTCCCTGAGTTCGACTCGGGCCTCACAAGGGCCTATACTACATTGATGTGTGCACTTGCATTCTACGCACGGTAAAATCATGTCAGGACCTAACTCAATCAAAAGGATTGATTTTCTCATTATGAGTCACCTACCCATAATTTTTTTCTAACTATCACATATATTATTGAATCATGCAAAAGGACTCAAATCATATACTAAGGAGTAACCCATGTTAGGATACATCATTTCACATATATCTCATATTTTTCATATTTTTAGGGTAGGTCCTATGACCCTCTCCTAGTGGGTCTCACTCTTTATGGAGTTCACCATGCATCTTGTCGTCACACTGGAGTTCCTCCATTATAAAAGAGCTTGAGACTCATGCATATTCAACCTTATCTAAACTTAGCTCACCTTAAGCAAAGAAAGGGAACATACTTTCATCATCAAGACTTATCTTAGATTCTTCAAACTTTGATTCATCTCATATACAACTTAGATCATTATGAAGAACTTATACCTTAGAGAACTAATTTATATAAGAGCATCCTTTCTTACATCGTCTATCATTCTATTGTCTATCTATCTATCACATATCCTGATAAGGCTCTAGACATCTATTCTAGATATACTCTCTCTTCTAGACTGATGTCACTCCCTTTCACTTATGTTACATGAACACCTCCTACTATCCTATGTGAGGGATACATTTTCATATTTACATATATATATTAAAATATTATATACTTTTTCTCTGAGAAAGAAGACATTAGAGAAAACAGTCGAGGATCGAGCCGATTGGAAAACAAAACTAAATCAGCAAAACGAGTGTCCCACACACAATAGATATTCCAATGCCATGTCACTTAGTAAAATGGTGAGAATGAGGTGTAGACTAGTGTAGCTACCCAATTCATATGGACTCTATATGGAAAGGGCTTCACACACTCGTCTAAACCGAGTTGTCGAACATAAAGGTTCAAACTTAGACAATAAGTCAAACCAATTACTATAGAACCACTCATGAAGTTTCTAGGGTTTAAGTTGGAGGGTAAATTTTAGTTTTTATGTTTCAAGATGAGCAATTGTCAGGTGCAGCTATTGTTCATGCTCAAATACCAACTATAACGTCCCCAAATTCCTCCATCTTGAGACTACAAAGGCCAAAGAGGACAAATTCGAAAATATTAGGCAATTGTATCAAAGTGTGATGCAGAAGTGACGTACGCATACATGAACATACAACTATAGGCATACACCATAAATTCTCAACATTCAATTATGTATATTACAAAATGAATTAATACAACATGATTTGCAATGACATATTGAAAGAATATTTTTACATAGGTCTGAATATATATGCTAGCATCTTAACACAATAGGTAAACATGTACAACTTCTCACTCACATCATTTCTCCCATTCTAGCTCTGAACCTAGAAAATACGTGAAATAGACGAATCAACAAAATTTGTGTACGTGGCTGAAATAGTTGTATAGTAACATGTATAATAAAATATTTGAAGAAAGAAAGTAAAAGAAAACATTATTTAATGTGAAAATTAGGTAAACACATATTTTAACAGTCTTTTGATGTGATAGTACTACTAAGTGGTGTCACACTTCACATTTCCTCTCCCCTTGGACTATGAGTATCCCCGCCCCTTATCTATGGGGTTGTGTTGACCTTATATTTAGAGAGAGAGTGGGAGAGAGAGAATGTAAACACTTAGTAGCTACAATCCATCCATATTCTCTTTATGTTCTTTTATTTTTGGTGAAGTGTATACTACTAATATGCATCCAAGAATTTATATGCAAATACAATCATCCAAAGTACATCATATCATTATGCATTCATGAAAACTAGTCTTGGTCATCACCCGATTAATAACAATTACTCATCATTGAATAATTGTCCATCATATTTTAGGTATTTTAGGTTTGAACTAGGATTTATCAAAAAGTAGGGTCAAATTGACCATAATCTAGTCTCTAGTATTTTTGTTACAATCTATAGGTCATGATATAGGTCTGGATTAGTTTTCATAATTTTATGATGCTTTATCTATTTTCTAGAATTAATATGACTTTTAAAGCACCTAATTATGCATTATTGGGAAAAGACCTAATATTTGAAATTATTACTTGATCAGAGATCATATTTAGTTCCCACATTATATCAGTAGTAGGAATTAATTTTCACAGACTTAATATTCATCACATATTAATTATACCATTTACATGAACCCTAAAAGAGCAATATCTTGTAAATTAAAAAATACCAATAGTAGTGCTTCAAAGGTCTCATCAGTTAGCTTATATTAAATCTCACTTTTTTTGCGTTTGGGAGTATTTTTTGGGCATTTTTAGGACAAGGGAGCTATTTATTGATGCCATTTCTGGTGTTCAGGGTTTTTCTTAAAATATGAAAATGATTTACCTTTTTGGGCTTACTAGGGTCATTGGATCTTAAAGCAAACATGTTGATATGTTGTCACGGTGCTCCAATTTAGAACACAGCTCACATCTTGATTCAATATGAGTCAACCGACCCTCAGAAATGACGAACAGGTCTTTAGGACCCAATAACATGGCCCTCCTCTATTTCCCCATGCAGTGGCACTCCATCGTATGGGATGGAAGGAGCTTCAACGAGTACCATAACATCCAGACTCCTTGATGGCATCTCGAGGAAAAAAGTCTTCTACATGTTGAGGCAGATCTGACAACCTCCCGAGACCCTACACAATGATATTCTATAGGATCTTGTGGCCAAGGCTTGACCTTGTGGTGGAGATGGCAGAAGATTGGTTCATGATTAGCCATGATATGCAAAGGAACATGAAAGATGGTTCCTGAAGTTTGACATCATAAGTTGGTACATGTTGTTTCTAGGAAATAAACTAGTCCATAAGATGACTTTTTTTTGTTCACAATGCTGGACCCAGAGGGGATAAACTCAGTTCAAAATTTTCCAAATGTGTGTTCCTTGGCTATTCTAAGACTCAAAAGGGATACATATTTTCCAAATTGTTTGAGAGGAAATTTGTAGTATCTTCTAATGTCACTCTTCCCACATTATTGAAATTTTGTCATATGATCTCCCTGTCCAAGGTGAATCACACGTGGAAGAAAATAGTTTGGAACAAGTATGAAACAATGTAAATAGATACCCTTCTTCAATCACCACTCAGTCTGGATACCATATCAGTAGTACTAGCTCTTGTGATCTACGTATTGCACTTTGTAAAGGAAAATAGTCATCTACTCTTCACCATATTTCCAATTTTATTTCCTATGATTTTTTATCCCTTGCATATAAAATATTTATCACATCTATATCTGACATTCTGGTGCCTAGTTTTGTATCTATTCCTATGGGTCACCAAGGCTGGCATCTTGCTATGGAAGATGAGATCAATGCTCTCCAACAACATACAGATGGATTCTTGTCCCTACTCCAAAAGACAAGTCTATTGTTGGTTGCAAATGGGTCTTCTCTATGAAAATAGGGCATGCAGGTGTTGTTGATCGTCTCAAGGCTCGACTAGTATCCAAGGTATATACTCAAGTATATGGAAAAGACTACCTTGAGAACTTTTCTCCGGTAGCTAAAATTTCATCCATTTGACTTTTTATCTCCATGGTTGCTTATTTTTATTCACCTTTGCATCATCTGGATATTAAGAAGACTTCCCTCCATGGTGATTTGTCAAAGGAGATTTATATGGAGAAACCTTCTAGGTTCTTTTCTTAGGGGAAGTATCATCTTATTTTTCAGCTTCATTAATCACTCTATGGGTTTAAACATTCTCCACGAGTGAGGTTTGGCAAGTTCAGCAACACACTCTTGGAGTTTGGTCTCTTATGATCTGATCTTGATCATTTAGTATGCAATCAACAAGAGTCCTCATATGTTGTCTTCCTTATTGTATATGTTCATGGTATTATTATAACTGGAGATAATCAATATTGTACTCTACATCTCAAGAAATTTCTTCAAAATAAATTTCACACTAAAGATTTAGGCCCCCTAAAATATGTTTTGGGTGTTGAAGTGGCTAGATTTCTAGATTGAATTATTAAAACACAAAGAAAATACACTCTTGATCTACTTAAGAAATGTGTCTGCTTGGAGCAAAACCTATTGATACTCCAATGAATCCCAGAGTCATGTTATATAAGAAGCAAGGAGAGCCACTTGGTGATCGGTGGAGATATAGAAAATTGGTCAAAAAACTTAATTATCTTACTGTTACTTGTCCAAATATATCATTCACTCTAGTGTGGTTAGTCAATTTATAGATAAGGCACATAATAGTCATGTGGAGACTATCATGTAGATTCTTTGAAATCTCAAGAAGAATCAAGTAAGAGGAATGTGATACTCAAACCATGGACATCTCAAAGTGTAGGGATTCATTGATGTTGATTGGGCTAGATCTGTTATTGAATGCATATTTATTTCTGGATACTATGTATTTATGGGAGGCAATCTAGTATCATGGAAAAAAAGCAAATTTTCATAGCATGATCCAGTGTTGGATCTGAATATCGAGTGATGGCTAATGATACCACTAATATCTATGTACCAAAAACATCCTTGAAGAACTTGGATACATCTAGTCTGAGGTAATCGATCTCCCTTGTGATAACTAAGTTGTTTTCCACATTTCTTCCAACCAAGTTTTTCATTATAGAACTAAATACATCGAGGTTTATTGTCATTTCATCCAGCAAAAGATACAAGATCAAAAAATCTTACTTGTCCCAATCCGGTCTAAAGATGAAGTAGCTGATCTATTTACAATATCAACAAATCATGCTTGTCCTAGTCCTGTCTGAAATTCTTATGGAACAAGCCTGGTGCCTATGACAAATGTGCACCAACTTGAAGGGAGTGTTAGAATAATAAATATTTAATATTCATTTTTCTTTTATTCTATTCCTTTTTATATATGGGATTAGTCTCGCATTATGTAATTGGGTTATTGACCACCGTCCAAATCCATATATATAGGTGAGCCCTGTGAATATAGAATAATACAAGTTTTTCTGCTTCATTCTATTCATGTTTACAAAGAGAAATAGGAAGACGTAAACAATTACACATTACTATACCAGTTCTAGAACTTCTAGGATTCTAATCGTAATGGAAAATTCAAACATAGAAAAGTAACATAAAGTTTCTATATGTTCATATTTTTTAAATGTCTTATTTATTATGTCATGAGAAAATTTAATATGAAAGATGTTGTTCATTCTCTTAATCCAACTATGACATCTCTAAAATTCCAATAGACAAACCCATGAACACTACTCAAGAAATCTATTGGGCAAAGAATAGAAGATTTAACACTTCCACATTAAACAATCACACAAATATCCAAACAACATATATGCACAGATATACAAGATTCACATGATTTTATTATAGACTTCGGATTACGTACTAAAGATACATCATGATTAATTATGTGCATTACTATAAGCATGTTCTAAAACATTGTCCCTCCTAACACATGCTCACTCTAGAAAGTAACTATCTTGTTTTGATACTATGTTCGAACATATAAGGGGAAAGGAAAACATAATTGTGCTAAGTAGGTGTTGCCCATAAAGTACATTTCTACCAAAAAATGAGGCATATTTTACAATATGAAAATATAGTTTTACACAATTTTTAAGAAAGAAATATCAATATTTTATTTCAAAATTTTTATTATTAAAGATATGTATATTGTAATTTGTATTTCCCGCTACTCTTTTATCATTATATGGCTCCATAATTCCAACAATAGACATTATGGAAGGGTGATATCACCTAAATCCATCACCCAACAAGAACCACATTATAGAAGGAGAATGTCACCAATGTTGAGGCTCTATCTTCTCAACAAGAACCACATTATAGAAGATTGAGTACATGTATACTCATAATCATCATCATTATATTATCGTAGGTTCTAATTTGAACATTAGGTCTACAAAACAACTCACTTTTTTCATATGTGTTACTAGAATATGCTTCTCTCTCTAGGATGAAAGGAACCAGTCAATGCATTGCCAACTAGACATGAATGATCCATTCTTGATTTACATGATTCATTTTGAGTTGAGATGGCATGTTAAGAACATAAAAGAGCTATTTTGTTAACTTAGTGTAAACACTAGAACCTACTAGGGATTTTTTAGTTGGACTCCTGATTATGTGTTTTTATTTTTCGATAGGGTTTGGGGCTCCTAGATGCCTTGTTCTCTAAAGATTTTCTATACATCTCCTCTATGGGAACCAATTTCTAATAAAAAAATAATATTAGAAAAAACATCAATTTATTCTTTAATAAGAAAATTCCTATAATTATAAATATATTTCAAATAACAATTTTATCGTGGGTCCTAAACCTTTTTAAAGTTCAAAGTATAATTCCTGAGAATCATGATTCCATGAGAATATAAAATAAGACTTATGATTTATTTAAGAGCGATTCTTAATTACCTGAGAATTCAAGTAATTTTTGTTATCAAGACATGATAAATTGTATATATATATATATATATATATATATATATATATATATATATATATATATATATATATATATATATATATAAATATATATATATGTATATATTTGTTGCTCATTCGAGTAACTAAATTTGGTTATTTGTGAATCCAGATTTTGTAACGGGAAAGAACAAAATTGTCATGCGGTGACAAAAATGAAATTAACAAGTCTCATTTTATATATACAATATGGACATTTTTGAGACCCTCCAAAAATAGTAGAATAATATTAATGATATAACTATAATTTTTTAATATGCAATTATGCTCCTTCCTATTATAAAATAGATGCATTGTTAACTAACCTTAGCTACTTGCATGGAGTAATGAATAAATATCTTATATATATACATATATACATGGATGTTCATTTAATACCCGCGCAGGTATTATAGCAGCGCTGCCCATCTCTAAGATGTGGTGGCATCTTGGCAATTAATTAGAAAAATTTCTATAACAGCCTGCTTTGTTTGAGTTTGATGTTTCCGCCGCCGACTGACTCCTGTGCTTTTCTTCCACTGATTTTGCCGATGGCAAATCTCCAATCTTGATTCCTCTAGTTTAAGGATGATGACTTTCCCCATTTTTGAACTTCAAACACCGTTCGAACTCCATTGTAACTATTCATGGAACTTTATTCCTAGTCACTGAATAGGAAGAAATAGTCAAGTAGTGAGTGGTAGCGAGGTCAGGTTACGGTGCAGATGATCTTCTATAGGTGGTAGGAGTAGGAGGAGCATGTTGCCTAGGTGATGATGACACTACTAAGTTGACAACCAGGTAATAGGAATCCCCAACCTTGTCCATAAGTTTTCCCTATCTGTCAGGGACGATCATCCGATTTATTCTTCTTGAATTGATCCTAAGGTCATTTTGCAGTTATTTTGGGTGTGTTTGGGACCGTTAATGTTTCTGTGTGTTTTCTTGTGGTAGGGGCGAGCTGAAGAAATAAGCATTTGACATTCGTGTACTATATAGCCCATGTGTATTTGGGAACTGTAATTAAAACTAAATCATTTTTTATTTTCTATCTAGACATCATTTGCAACATCATATATGAATATTATTAATTGTAGTTGTTGCTCCCGTCCATGCTTTTATTAGGAGTACATCTGAAAAATACTTAATTACTTTCCAATTCACAGTGTTACTTTCCACTTTAATATATAGTAGTTTATACTCTTTAGACACATTGTACTGAAACCTACTGAACATGTCTAGTAACTATAGTGTACTTGTTTGAAAATATTGTTTCAATACATATATGTAGTAACTAAATTTGTTATTTTTCTATTGTCTACAATGCCTTTTTATTAAAAATGTATTCGGATGAGTATGTAACCTGATATTTCTATCTTTTCAAACTATTTTATTCCAAAAAACTCACCCCTTATAAGTTTTCTAAAATGGATTCTCATTTCTCTGTTTATTAGTCATTTATACATTGTTTTATGCCAGTTTTCGTATGGGTTGTTTCTATTATGGATCCTAGTCTTGATACCGATGCTAATAATGCTATTATTGATTGTGATGATGACAATGTTCATTCTTCTCCATCTGTTGATGTTGATATTACGTCCTCAGCTAATGTCCCTAGAATTGGATTTGAATTCAAAAGTTTAGATGGTGGCATATCCTTTCATTCTAGATATGTTGGTATGATTGGGTTTAATGTTAAGAAAAATGGCAATTGTTATGAATGAGGTACCAAGATTTTGGTTGCTAAAGATTTGGTTTGTGATAGGCAAGGTCATATTTTTCATTCTATGAGATCTAACAGTCTTTTGAGCCCTATCTGTGATGAAGTTGGTGATTTACTTGAGAAGTTGTCCAAGAAGCATAAGCGCTCTATGAAAAGGTGTGGGTGTAAAGTAATGATTTGATTTACAATAGATAATTTCACATCCAAATTGTTTGTTACTACTTTTATTGATGAACACAATCATGATCTTGTTGATGATGCTCACTTGCGCTACTTGAAGTGTAATTCATCTCTTGACGAAACTCAAAAAGAGTTGCTTTCTTCTATGAGTCAAGAAAATATACATGTCTTCAAACAACTTGCATTAATAGCAACTGAGTCTGGTGCTTATGAAAAGTTGACATTTACAAGTAAACAAGATCAAGGACACCTCGGTAGCAAGAGAAAGGAGTCATCTAAATATGATGTGGAAATGGTGTTGGATCATTGTGCAAGATTGAAGGTTTTGGATTCTAAATTCTTTTGTTCTTATCAAAATGATTCTAATGGTTGCTTGACATATTTGTTTTGGTCTGATCCAGTTTCTGTTGATGACTATGCATTGTCTGGTGATGCAATCGTATTTGATACCACTTATCATACCAACAACTATTCAATGTTTTTTGAATGTTTGGTGGTGTCAATCACCAACACAAAATAGTGTTATTTGCCTCAGCCTTGTTGGCAAATGAAAAGTATGATTCATTTGTATGGGTTTTCAATCAATATTTACTATGTTTTAGCAAAGAGTTGGTCTCCATCATAACTGATCTAGACCCAACAATGAATGTTGTGATTATTACTATTTTTCAATGTTGTAAGCATCATTTCTACAACTGGTACATTCTACAAAAACTCCCCTCTAAACTTGGTGGAGTTACTAACAATAGTCAAATCATTAGTTCTTTGAATGATTGTGTCTGGAATATAGATGATACAGACATTTTTAAGAGAGATGGAATTTTGTAGTTAAAGAGAATGACCTATTGTCCATTAGTTGGATTTTTGATGTGTATGCTATGCGGTGGGAGTGGGTTCCATGTTTTATGTAGGATTCTTTCTTTCCTTGCATGAGGACAATGCAAAGAAGTGAGAGCCTTAATGCATTCATTAGAAGCCACATCAACACCAGGAAAACTCTCTTTGAACTTGTTTGTTGCTTAGAGACTGCTTATTCTCATGTGCGAGAGATAGAAAATTTCAAGGATTTTGATGACGAGTACATCAATTTGCCTCTAGCTTCATTGTGGCCTTTGGAGGAGCGAATGAGAGGTATATACACCAAGTCAATTTTTAAGATCTTTCAATATGAAGTTCATCAATGTATGGTGTAAACTGTAAAGGAAAATTTTGATGAAGGTGTGGTTGAGGTCTATCGTATTGGTCATTCTAGTTATCCTTGTGTTTTAAAGAAAGATTCACCTACTCATATGTTATCATGTAATTGGTTCATGTTAGAATTCAAAGGAATTCCATGTAGGCACATTCTTGTTTATCTAAAGAGTCATGATTTTTGCACTCTTCCCAAGCCGTATATATTAATGAAGTGGAGTAAAGGATATAGAGATCACCGTTTGATTTATGCAAAGCATCTGTTATGCATCTATCCACTAGGAAGACACTTCTGCTAGTTTCTGCTTGCAATTCAGTTGTGAATATAGCATGTAGGAACAACACTATAGATATATGTCATGAAAAACTCATTGCTTTGCGAAAGGAGCTATTAGAATTAGATGCTGTTGATGTTGGTGTAACTAGTTCGAATACAACTTCTTCTTCTACTATCAAGGTCCATATACCTAGTATTTGCAAAACTAAATGTAGAACTAGAGCGACTGATGTGTGGTTAAATCTAGAGTTGAAATTTCTCAGTCTAAAATGAGATAGTGTAAAAATTGCTTACAATATTGTGCCAATCATGGTAGCAGAAACTATCCTTTGAATAAATAGGTGTGTGTGCTACCTACTAAGCATATATATTTTGCAAAATCTACATAATTGTGGTCATTATTTTCTTTTTGTTATGTTTATGTGCACGAACTGAGCATGTTCTTCCTTGAAAGTTCTGGTTTGCGATTTTGTAGTGGTTGATCTATAATTGACCCTTTATAGTTACATTTCAGAACCTTTTGTTGCTTTTTCAAGCTAGAGTTACTTTATATGTCAAATAATTACTTTCTAGTGTACAACATTATTTTAAGTTCACAAAGTTATTTTTCTATTCTCATTCATACTCCTCTATTCACAAAGATACTTTTCTGGACAGTGGTGTTCCAGATTGATATGTTTCTTGCCTTGGATGATCTATTATGATGATCCCTACTCCACCATATTTTTTCGACTACTATTTCTTCTGATGTTGGCTTCCTAATGTGGGTATGCTGCTACTACTCCTGTTGGAGTTGATTATTGACTTGTTTTCAGTGTAATGTTATCCAATTGTTTAGTGTGTGAGTGATATAAAAATTTGACATAAATGTAATTGTTCATATGTACTTCTCTGACAGTTGTAATTCACATTTGATACACTTCAGTTTAAATGTTACTCTTTTTTATGGAGTTGCAATTATATCAAATTTAAATCTATTATCAAGATCTACCAAAGTTTGTTTTCCATGTGATATGTTCTTCTATATTTTATTCACATATTGAATTTGTGAATTCGTTTCTCCTATTTCCATTATTTTAGTACCAAATTTGAGAATTCCTTCTTGCTACAAACTAGTCCTTACTTAAGATCAGGCTCATTCTCTTATAGTTCAATCAAAAACTTACTTTTATTTACAAAGGTTACCTTTTGTACCTTATAGTTCCTCTCTAAGTCAGCAAGAAACGTTTTGTGTGCACCAGTTACGTTTAAGTTGTGCATGTTACTTTTCAGTTCATATAATTACTAACATATCAACAGAATTACTTTAGAAACAGAAATATGAATCTTTGTTATGTAACATATGCAACACAACAATTGGTAATGTTATGTTGATATAGTTTCATTTGTATCAAGAATCACTTGTTGTTGCTTTCTGGTACCATTTTTTACATTTGTGGACCCAAACTTAACAAATATGCTAGATAGTTGTGATGTAATTTACATAGTTACTATTTGGTTTTGTTTAGTTACTTTTCAGTTCAATAAGTTACGTCATACATTATACAGTTACTTTTGTGTTCAACGAGTTACTTTTCCTTTGTCATATTTACTTTTTTTTCAAATTGTTACTTTACAACTAGATCAGTCACACTTTTATTCAGCAGCAGTCATAAAAATATGTTGAGCCCTAAGAACGTGTTAATCATAATGAAAGTTGTAATTCTCAGTTATATACCTGAGATATATAACGAGACATTTCTAATTAAAAATGGCCTTTCTGAAAAGGGAAAGAATCACTTTTTGTTAAATTGTGTAACCCTACATTACTGTTATGGATTCAAGTTACTTAATAATGTACAACAGTCGAAGATGTTACTTTCAGGTGGATAGTTACTTTTCACTTCATGTTGTTACAAAAAATATTCAACTTTATGTTCATATAGGTGCATACTTATTAAGAATTCTTTAGTATATACATTTCAGAACCTTTTGTTACTTTTCTGATAAAATGTTACTTTATATGTCAAATAATTACTTTATAATACTTAGAATTACTTTTCAGTCCATAATATTACTCTACTATTCTCACAGTTACTTTCCTATTCAGTTAGTTACTTTACATTTCACATACTTACTCTTTAGTTCAGGCAATTACTTCATATATTGAACGATCAACAGCCATAGTTGATCACAATCATTATCCATACAAGAACACTAGCTAGCCAAAGTTTTAAGAACATTCAACTAACATCAAACTAATAGGTTTAGACATCATACAAATAGTAGCAAACCATAAACATAAACCCAAGAACTCCTACTCTATCCTGAATTCAACTATAATTTTTTGTTAAACCCAAAATATAATTCAGATTAGAACTGTCATTTCAGAATCACATTGTTTGACTACATTGTTTTCTAAAAGTTGTACTTAATCTGAAAAAATCCATGTATTCAAGATTGGCAAAACATCCTCAGATTTGTCTTCATTCTGCTTGTCACCTGCTCCTTCTTTGGACTCTTCTTGATCAATAGCATGTTCTTTAGCTGGTTATAGTCTTCCCCTCTTCATCATTTCTTGGAATAGCTTTGCCCTAATTGCAGGGATGTCTTTACTTGTGAAATTCATTTCTTTTCCATTCACCAAGCATTGAAGATACTTCATAACGTAGACTCCATAATCAACCTCATCATATTCTTTCCCTGGGCACTCAGGGTACTCTATTGTCCATTCAGATAGTTGACTTCCACGCTCTGGCACCCCCCTGAAGAATTCATGAACAAATCCCACCTCCATGCAAAACACAACAATATTAAGTACAATGTAACCAACACTATTTCATTCAATTCTTTATTAACAATGTTACTTTTTTTTCTTATCCATCTAATGACTTCTTTCTTAGATTTGGAATTTCCTGACATTTAATTCTAAGACCTGTGCACCCCATCTCCAAAACATGCTCCAAGCAAGTGCCAATGATTGTCGTTGTTAAGTATTGTAAACATTGAATCAATTGTCATAAATTCGGTGTCATGTACATTGAAGAGAGGTCATAGCATATCGATCTCCTTTAGTGTTTTGTCTTCCACCATCATGTCAACCTTTTGCTATAAAAACTATATTGCAAATTACATGGTTGTAACCTTTAGTGTTTTTGTTGTAAGTGTTGTAATCTAGTGTGATAGTTTGTCTATCTTACCGGTGCATAAGTGCTCAAACAATGCCATGACAATCCCTTCTTCTTCTTTTTTTTCTTGTTGTTTCTTTCAACATTTGCACAAAGCAATCCATAATCTAAAAATCCATAATCATGAGTTTGTAATCCATAATATCTTGATAAATACTTACTACTTCACTTCTTATAGGTGATTGCATCATCTTATCCTTAAACAATAGTGTTGATAGGTCCTTTCCCATGCACCAATTGACTTTTCCAAAAGTCCATTCTCTTCTTGACCTGCACATTATTCATTTTTTCCAAAAGTTTCATTTTAAAGATGTGAAACATAAAATTAAAAGATTGATCAACTAATTTATACTAAACATGTGACTCATAGACTTTTTAAACTTAACTCCTTACACTTCGTCAATATTCTCAATGAATTCCTAGACATCCTCTTTGATTTCCTTTGTTTTGAAGTGCTCCAGTCAAATGAATGTGGAATTCTTTTGCTATTTGTGAAGTATAATTTATGTTAGTAGTCTTTATAAAAGATACATATTCTCATAGTTACTCTACTATTTAGTTCATCATATTACTTTTCAGTCCATAATATTACTCTACTATTCTCACAATTACTTTCCTATTCACATAGTTACTTTACGTTTCACATACTTACTCTTCAGTTCAGACACTTACTTCATAGATGAATGTGGAATTTTTTTACTTGTTTTAAGTGTAATTTATGCAAGTAGTTTCTATATAAGATACAAAAATTTTATATACTTTCTTTTATATCCTTTCACGTTACATGTGCATTCCTTCTTATCTTGATATTTTCCAAGATGCTCCCTATACATGTATGTATCTTCCTCTTCCTCTTCCTCTTTCTCAACAATTTAGTTGTTTTCTTCTGAACTTCATCAAAATTTATTTTTGCTTCTTTCAGTTTGGATTCCAAGTCTACCTCCATCATGAGGTTTTCTATTTTATCTTTTACTGGATCATTTTTCTCTACTAGTTCTTCTTTTTTCTGATGGATCTTTTTCTTTAGTTGGATCTTCTTCTATAGGATTTGAATCCTCTGGGACATTTTCTATAGTTTGGGCTTCTATTTTTTGTCTTTGTCATCTTCCTCCATTGTAACTGAAAATTTCTTGTGCCCTTTCTCAACTACTTTTCTCAGGATACGAAGCTTGGTTAGCATTGGTGTTTCCTCTTTACTAACATGTTGGTCCATACCCAACAACTTTTTTCTTAGTTCCTCCATCCTCTGCTTAAGTTGAGTTACATCTACTGAATCCCAACTATCATTCTGAATGAAATTGCGAGTTTGTGTAGTTACAGCTTCCATCTACTTGTCATTTTCATCTTCCTTCCTTAGCTTTCTATTTTCATCTTCAACCCGTGCCAGTCTTTTCTTCAACTTCTCATTTTCTTCTCTTAAAGAATAAAATGCTTCTAGTGCTATTCTATTACATATTTCCTTCTCTAGTCTCATTTCTTCCTCTAGAAATTTTTACTCTATTCTCCAAGCTATTTGACACTTCCCTGCTAATGCTAGCTGATGTAAGTAACCTATTACTTACTGCCTTACTCTTTGCTTTATCTGATACAAGGTAAAATGGCAATTCTTTTATTCTTTTTGCAGCTTCTCAATCATCCTTGGCATCTTTCTTCAACTTTGTAAAAACCTATGTACAAAGTCAACATTGTCTCATATATCTTTAATATTAATGTATATAGTATTTCTCTTCAATGACACTTATTCTTACATCTTCAGTATATAAACTGTCTAGATCCTTGATCTTTCTAACTGGAGCATCCCATTTCTTTATCATTGGCTTTTCTTCATGGAATGTTGGCTTTGCTATTAATGTAATCTCATAAGACCAGACTTGCATGGATATGAAAAGTAGAATTTAGAATTTAAATCATCATATAGAGAAGTTTAATGTAACAAAAAAAGATGCAAACAGTTACTTACACAAGGCACATAACACATCATGTCGTGTAGAATGTGCTTCTACTACTTTCCCCTCTTTTCCTCCTTTTTAGATTCTCGATTAATTTCTTCATCTTCTTGAAGACATGACTATGGACTAAATTAGTCCAATTTAATTGGAGTGTTGTAGTTACATCATCCAAATAGTGTAGGAGGAAAAGTGGGGCACAATAGCTTGTATCAAGTAACATGAATGTTGCCAACAAGTACAACATCCATGCTCGGTAGATGTTTTGGTAGTCTTCCTCTACATCTTTCTTCACAAATTATTGCCACAACTTCCCTAAGTTGTCCTTATGTAACACGTCCTTCTCTTTTCTTCTCTTCACTCCTTGACCACTTTCATCTTCTACCCTTTTTGAAAGAGACAAATCCTCCCAATTTGTCTTTACAATCTATGATTTCTTACTTGGAACTATATCCATACCACCACTAGGTAAACCTAGTATGACTGCAACATCCCCCACTATCATCCTAGCGTCAACCTCTGGTGCTATCAAGAATTTGTCTTCCTCAATATATCTCTCTATCAGATCTTCTAAAAAAGCTACATCTATAGTAAGATGAGGCATTGATATCAAATTCACAAAGACAGTTGATTTCATCATCTCCATTTGGTTTTTGCTAAGCATCAAGTTGTTTTGTATGCTATTATAACTCTTGATCTAGCATCTATGGTACAATTTTTGTGCACCCACAACTATATCAAAAAGTTACTCTTAATTTTCTTAGCTACTTACTTTCCAGTTTGTTACATTGTGTACTCCTACATTACTCTTATGGATCCAAGTTACTTAATAATGTACAATAGTTACTTTTTCATCCATAATGTTACTTTCACATTGATATAATTAATTTTTACTTCACATTGCTACTTTTTGGTTGTCAGAGTTATTTTTCTATTCATATAGTTGATTTATATCTGTAATGATCATACTTTGTTATTTTATACACAATAGCACAAAAAATATTCAACTTTATGTTCAGATATTTACATACTTTTTAAGAATTCTTTAGTATATACATTTCAGAACCTTTTGTTGCTTATTCGATAAAATGTTACTTAATATGTCAAATAATTACTTTATAATTAACACACATAATTTCTTTTTGGTGCATAATATTTCTCTACTATTCTCACAGTCACTTTCCTATTCACAGAGTTACTTTAAGTTTCACATACTTTTTAGTTTAGACAGTACCTTCATAGATTGAACGATCAACATCTGTAGCTAATCATAGTCATTATCCATACAAGAACACCAACTAGATAAAGTTACAAGAACATTCAACTAACATCAAACTAATATGTGAGACATAGATTTTAAAGATTGGTCAACTAATTTAAAGATCTAGCGAAGGCGATTACATACAATATTAATGTGATTATGATAACTTAAGAGCACATAAATTTAGTGAGTAGAGTATAAATATCTTATTAGAAGACCACAAAATTACTTTCCATCACGCATACATATTTTTTCCTTTCACATTGTTACTTTTTATTCCACATGTATACTCTTTTGTTAACATTTTTCATCTATCGATATGTAGAGTAACTTTTTATTTTCAGAATGTTACTTTTTGGCTAGCCAAAGTACTTTCCAGTTGAAAAGGATACTTTTTTATTATATGAGTTATTTTTTGGTTATCAAAGTTACTTTTTAGTTGATATAGATATTTTCTTGTTAACCAAGTTACTTCATAGTTGAATTAGTTAGTTTTATATTTGCAGATATACTCTTTGTTTGCTAAAAGTTACATTATGGTTAGAATTGGTACTTTTTAGTTCAACGAATTATATTTCCGTATACAAGTATAAATATAAATCACATTACCTTCTCCTACAATCTTTGCTTTGCCTTTTATTTTCATTTTCTATTCCATAGTCTTCTTCTGCATTTCATTGTGATCCTCTACTTCTATTGATCTTGGAATAGATCCTTCTTCTTCAACATCCAGTTCTTCATTTTTATGTTCAATAACAATGGTTCTTCTTCAACTTCCACTTCTTTGCTCTGAGGTTCAACAACTAGTTCTTCTCCAGAACACTTCTTCTTCACGACAAACACTTCTTCTTCAACATGTTCTATTTTTGGTTCCTCATTTCGATGCACTACAACAATCTATTCTTCAGTAGTGTCATCTCCAACATTCTCATATGCAGCGTTCTCATCTCCAACAAGCTTTTCGAGAGTATTCGTCATCTTACTAGTTTCTCTCTTCTTCTTACGTTTATTTGTTATTTTCCTCACACCATTTTTAGTATCCTTTTCGAAACCCTTTTCTGTTACATCTCCTTGCAAAATATCTTCAAATACTTCTTCTACTATGTTGTCCACAACATCATAGTGTTTTGTAATAAATTCTTCATCTACACTCACTTATTTGCTTCCCTTACTTGGTTCCTTCTTTGTAGTTACTTTTGCTGACTTTGTTCTCCCCATATAAACTTAGCGGCAAAGATAGGGGCATACACAACAGCGGTAGACAATGGAATACATGGCAGCATAGCGCACAGCAAGCAAGGCTGACCACACCGTACAAAGTTGCGGGAATGGAGACCACAGATGAAGAAATCAGGTT